>JAECUM010090818.1:0-23941 GCA_016617855.1 Megalonaias nervosa
CTATCAGCACCCCATTCAGTGTGCGCTACTATTTTAAGTAAATCTAGAGTTTTCAAGCATTTAGCTTTCAAATTCTTCAGGTGTGGAATAAAAGTCAGTTTTCTGTCGAAGACAATACCTAAAAATTTTGCTTCCTCAACAACTGGAATAGGTGTTCCGTCCAGCGTGAGTTTAGGTCCATCATGATGTCTTCGTAACTGACAGAAATGCATACATACAGTTTTTTTTTTTTTTTTTTTGAAACCGTTAGTATTGGCCCAGTTTTGAATCTTCTTGATATTTTGCTGCAATTGTCTTTCAATTGTATGCATGTGCTTGGATCGGTAACATATTTAAAAGTCATCAACATATAGAGAGCAATCCACACCGGGAGTCAGACACTTGGTGATGCTATTAATTTTTATGTTGAAGAGCGTCACGGATAAAATACTGCCCTGGGGCACACCCATCTCTTGATCGTGCATATAGAGAGGGTGGAGCCCACTCGTACCTTGAATTCCCTGTCTGAGAGGAAGTTTGATATGAACGAGGGCAGTCGGCCTTTTAGACCCAGATCGTGTAGGTCATTTAGTATTCCGTACTTCCATGTTGTGTCATAGGCCTTTTCCAAATCAAAGAAAACTGCTACTAAGTGTTCTTTCTTGATGAAAGCGTCGCGAATAAATGTTTCCAGTCGATCCAGATGATCATTCGTACTACGACCATAACGAAAGCCACTTTGGAAAGGAGATATTAAACTGTTGGTTTCCAAATACCATACAAGCCGAGAATTGATCATTCGCTCCATTGTTTTGCATACGCAGCTAGTTAATGATATAGGTCTATAGTTGGTAGGATCTGCGCTCTCTTTGCCTGGTTTGGGAATTGGTATTACTATTGCTTCTTTCCAAATTTTTGGTACATTACCAGTAATCCATAAATCATTGAAGATTCCCAGAAGAACTGTTAAGGATGGTTCTGGAAGGTGTTTCAAAAACTGGTAATGTATATCGTCAGGCCCAGCGGATGTATCATTGGCCTTATTCAAAGATTCCATAAGCTCCGACAATGAAAACGGTTGGTTATAACTTTCTGAGTTATTCGATGTGAATTTCAACCGTGTTTTTTCTTTTTGAGCTTTTAGTCTTCGGAAAGCTTCTGAATAATTAGACGATGATGAATTTTTGGAGAAACAATCGGCAAGTACATTAGCTATTTTATGTTTGGTATTGAAATTGTTAATATTTAGCTTCAGATGTCGGAAAGAAATGTATTTTCCCTTCCCGTTTATTTTGCGGATTGTGTCCCAAACTTTCTTTATTGAGGAACGAGAGTTTAAAGTTGAAACATATTTTTCCATGATGCTCGTTTACTTTCTTTAATGGTGCGGCGAGCTTTGGCCCGAGCAATACGGTACTGAGTTAAATTTTCGGGCGTTGGACGATTATTAAATTTTTTCAGTGCTTCTCGGCGTTGTCTAATGGCTTCTTTACATTCTTTAGTGAACCACGGTTTTGGGGTTCTTTTACAGTTCGGCGAGAACTTAGGAATGGATTCTTGTGCAATCTCAATTAAGACAGATGTAAATTGTCGAATAGGATCGTTATCGTTTAGGACGGTATTCCTGTTAAGTCTAGCTGTACAAAGTTTTTCAAATTTGGCCCAGTCAGCTTTCTTTAAATTCCACAGTGGAATCGTGTGATCAATTGTAACGTTGGTGTCCTTAAGAGAGATTGGAAAGTGATCACTGCTGTGAAGGTCATCAGCGACCTTCCAATTATAATCCAAAAGTAGTGAAGGAGAACAAATTTTTTAAGTCGATACATGTGTATGTACCAGTTCCTGGGTGCAAGTACGTCGGAGACTTGGTATTAAATAGACACAAGTCGTGTCTAGTAATAAAATCTTCAACCTTTTTGCCCCTGTCGCTTATGTAATTTGATCCCCATAAAATGTTATGGGCATTAAAATCACCGAGTAAGATAAATGGCGCGGGAAGTTGTTGAACAAGCGTGTCTAATTCATTTGGTAATAAGTTGGCGTTTGGTGGTATGTAAAAAAAACAAAAAGTAATCACTCTATGTAGAGTGACACTCACAGCAATGGCTTGCAAATTTGTTTTTAAAGGGATGATTCTATGTGGGACTCTATTGTTCACAGCAATAGAAACCCCTCCCGAGGCCCTGTCAACATTCTGTAAGTAGGTGTTAAACAGGGAGTAGTTTTTAAGTGTGATGTTGTCCCTATCTTTTAAAAAGGTTTCCTGAAGACATATTATTGCAGGATCATATTCGTTTAAAAGCAGAAGAATTTCATTGTAATTGGATCTAAGTCCTCGGCAGTTCCATTGTATGATGGTATTCTTCATTATAAGATTAGAGTGGAGATTTTGGAGCTAGGTTAGACTTTTCGCGGAGACAGTCTGTATGATTATTTCTATGGAGGAAGTACGGGGGTGATTTTTTTTGTTAGGTTTGGAGCTACTTTGAGGACACGGAGCAGTATCTTCTGCATCCATGCTCTCAATGTCCCCAAACCTGTTATAGAGTTTGATGGGGTCATCTGACCCCTTTTGCTGCCTATTTCCGTGAGATCTATTTTTACTCTTAGGTGACTTCGGTGGTGGGGTGTTATTGAAAGTTGTTTGGGTAGATGTCGTGGTTTTTTGTGCTTGGTAATGGGGGGGGGGGGTGTTAGAGCGAGGTGTTGACTCGGGTTGATCTGTCTGTGTTTGAGCGTCCTTCGTTGCTTTAGGATTGTTTTTAACTACAGAGGAGAAGGATGGGCCAGTAGGTGATATTTTTGCCTGGACAAGCTTTCTGGCCTCTGGGTAGGGAATGTTGGATGTGTATTTTACCCTCTGTATTTCCTTCTCCTGTTTCCAAGTATCACAATCCTTGGAATTGGCGTGGTGCTCTTTTCCACAGTTGACACAATGCGGAGCTGCTCTACACTCAGCTTCCTGGTGAGAATGGTCTCCGCATCGGCCACATATCTGGCTTTTTGAGCAACGATCTTCGTGATGGCCATATTTCTGACATTTATAGCATCGAAGGGGGTTAGGTATGTAGATCTCAACCTTCACTTGCAAAAAGCCAACCTTGACCACTCTGGGTATTGCTGGCTTGTTGAAGGTGAGTACGAATGTGTTGGTGTCCTGCAGATTGTTATTACGTTTAATTCTTATTCTGCGAACTGCAGTGACACCTTCGTTTTTCATCCCTTCGATGATATCTTTGTCGCTTACTCCAGCCAAGTCCCGACATCGAATCACGCCTTTGGACGAGTTGAGTGTTGTGTGCGCGAATGAGGTCACCGGAATATCGAAAAATGTCTTCATTTTCCGGATATTCTCGGTCTGACCCCGTCGCTCACATTCAACAAGTAGGCATCCCGATTTCAACTTCTTTAGACTTTTTGGTGTACCAATTATACCCGTAATTGTCTTTTCAATAACAAACGGAGACAATGAGGTTAGCTGTTTTGAGTCGTCTGTAGATTGTATAACCATGAAGCGTGGAAATGATTCCACACCACATGGTTCGTCATCTGAGTCAGATCCAGTCTTGGTACGTTTTAGTTGATTTTTTTTTTTAAATATCCATGTTGTTGGATTTAAAATTCAGCACCCGTGCTCCCCGCCCACCAAGGAGCCCAACAAGGGGACACTTTTCAAGTGTCAGGGATACACAGATGTTATACTCAGTAGGCAAATTCACCTCCTGACTCATCCCATAAGACATACTCAGTCGGTAAAATTACCTCCCAATTGACCCGTTGAGCCACCGCCTTCTAGGAAGTCTTCTAAGACTTGGAAAAGGGAACGTTAAAGGGATAGAATGTAGGGGCAACGGTGGTATCAAGAGAGATACAACGAGAAAGATAAAGAAAGTGAGCGAGTAAATAAAGACCTCCTAGGGCTCGGCGTGACCAGCCGATTTGTCGAGACCGGACCCATCCCGACCACCCGTCTAGAAGAAGTAGAGGCCAAAGTAGTGTATTGCATCGGAAAGCCTCTGCTCAACTACCAGGATCCTTTCCTCCTCCGACACGGGTCGCAACCCACGGCAAACAGGTTGCCTCTACTTAGTCGCCTCTTACGACACGTCGCGAGGCACGGCGGGCCAATACTACAACCCCGGACCCGCAGGGGGAGACATTATTTTATCTGGTCAGGTCAAACGTTATGGTACTGGCAATAAATATTCTAGCGATTCTTAGTTACTTTTTATCCAACGTTTAATTTTTTTAATTTTTTTTTCTTTATTGATCTTTTTCTTTAAACTTGCTTGTACTGTTACGACCTTACCTCTTGCATTAAGTAACAAAACGAAGTGATACCAACAATTTAACCAAAATCAAGAAGTTACTTTATTACTCTACAACATAAAGTAAACATTGAAGAGGCACTTACAATATTGTGAATGAAATCCAAAATAATCCTAATTTATTATCACGTGTCCTAAATTATAAAACGAATTTCAATAGTCTGGAATGTCCTGATGTACCACGATGATGTTATTTAGTATGCCTTTGAATTCACAATCATTCCAAAAAAACGTGTTAAGGGAAAGTCAATGAGTCATCAGTAATTCCAATGAATATTTAAGTAAATGATTCCTCTCGAATTCTATCTCAGCATGTCTGTAAACTCTGGTAGCAAATGTTTTCCAGAAGCTGATATTAGGAATAAGAATGAATTGTTTGGTTACCAGGTACCTATTTATTCACATTTTGACTTGGCCTAAATACTAATCTGTCCAAAGGAACTTTCCAATCAAATGTAAATAAGTATATTTATAGAATATTCTAACCTCATAAACAACCTGCTTATAACATACAATGACGACCAAATGTAAGCCATGTAAACATCATGTTTACATTATTTAACTTACATTCGTGGACAAAAGGTAAGCAGATAAATTAGATATTTACAAGAATACAAAGAGTCTATAAATACAGAATTCCAAGATCGAAGAATAGTTCTGATTTTCCAGTGTGCTAGCTTCCATATTTTTCCCGTTCAATTAGGTTATGTTTCCAAATTCATTATAGCTCTAAATTTATATTTAGTTTTCTCTTAAAACTGATGGATTTACTGTATATTTTGGGATGGCAATTCAGTTTTATCAAACATGATCAGAATAAAAGAAAAAGAAAACTAATCAAGCTTCTGTCTACAAAATGGAAACGAGACACTCTAAATGTATCGTGAAAACAAGTTAAAGTTTGTATTTTTTTAACATCCGCCTGTATAAAACAGAATTATTTTAATAACTGGAAAATTGGCTTACTTTTCCCGACCAGAATGAATCATCTTGGTAATTGTCCATCTATACATAATGTGCAGTTAGTTTGGATTCTAGTAAATTAAAATCGGTGACATTATTTTTACATCTCCGTTATGGTTTATATAATTCAGGAGGCATATCAGACTTAGGTCATTAGACGCAATAAACCATGAAATATCTTTCGAATAACCTTCAGCTCAAAAAAATATTGCAAATCCCCAAAAGAAACTATTTAAGTCTAGCGGTGGATCTTTGTATATATAGTCGATAATGTGTTATGTGGTAACCCATATTGGTTCCAGAATTGCCAGCTTTATTAATCTTTAGATAGATAAATGTGTACTGTATATGAATACTCAAACTTATGACGAAAAAAGTGGAATATGGCCTATATATAACATCAATATTTTCTAAAAATTTAAAATTAGTGACTGTTTGCCTTAGTTGCCTCCTTAGTTTTAAAAGAGAGATGTACATATCAATTTATTCAATGTCACTTCCATTTAACCACAAACATATTTACTTTATATGAACTTGGAAAAGTTGAGAGTTTTGTAAATGCCACTCGGATTAATGTGATCAATGGAAAGGTATGTAATAAATAAAATCAGAGCAGCTTTCAAAATTTCGGAATGGGTTGATGACATAATTAATTTCGCTAAACTGTCCTTAAAGTGATGACTTTAGCACATTTCGTGCATTTTAGTGTCGGCTCCACAGAGGAGGAAAAAGAAGCATTATGTGCTTTAGTATGAGAACTAGATTCTAAACGCTGAAAATGTTTCCAGGCCTGGACGAATGATACAAACGTCCAAAGATGCATTTAAAATGAATTTATTTTACTCCTGATGGATGATTGAGAACCAAAGGTCAAAAGTAGTAATTTTCCATATTAGCGATGATTTTGAGAGTCATAACGAAACGCCTTGGTGCACACGAAAAGGCTTCAATAGTTTCTAGACACCTAGCAAACAAGTAATTAATGATAACATAGTTTACAACGTGTAATACAGTTATTATGATTTTAATCTGACATTTTATGTAAACTTAATGTGTACTTATTAAATTTTATTTTCGTTAAACTAAATGTATATATTATTATATAATACTTAATAGAATTATGGTACTGTTCATCTGCATTATAACGTTTATTGGTATCGTCATGTCTATAGCCATAAGATGCATTTATGTAGCTAAATACTGATCACGATGCATTGCTTATTAACGTTTGTGTTCATTGGTAATACATCAACTCTGGCAACGCTACCTAGAGGCGACAATAGTCCAGTGATTATGGAATAATTGACTGTTGCCATGGTTAATTCGGCTCCCGGCAATGCCACGAATTCTCTGGAATCAAATGAAATGTTGGTATTTTATAATCGATCATCATTACATATTTCCTTGATGATTTGTACGCTATTGCTTTGAAAGTAACTCTTGGCAGAATAAGACAGTTTAATGTCTGTCGAATTTCCAAAGATATGAACATCTCCCCCACCCAACCCCAACCCGAAACAAACACAAACCCAAAAAATTATACTATAGTTTATAATATAAATCTCAGACGTATAAAATATAAAGAAAAGCCTTAGATTTTGTAAAAAAAATTCTTAATATGCATGATTGATTATTTTCGAGTGTCATGCTACTTTCCGTGTTGTTTGTGTCCTGAAGGTTTATCATTGCTTAAATCTATAAACCATGAGTGGTATAATTTATGTTCATATTGGGACCATTTGTTATTAAAGTGCAGTTCTACAGTTGTCTTTAAACTTATTTCTTTATTTCATTACTCCTTTTGTCCTCTGGTAGATAAATAGAAACGTATGAGCTATTTCATTAATCAGGACATCCTCAGTACGGGTGTTTCGTTTTCAAATTGAATTCCTAACTTGTTCCATCGTAAAATTCATCTCGCTGGTTGATAAATGGATCAAATATTATAACTGTAAGTTGGACGAGCATAGTTGAATGGCTTCACGCGTCTAAAATTTAAGATCATCATCAGAACTATAAAATTCATAATGATTTTTTTTTTTTTTAAAGGGAAAAATAATACAATCAATATATTGATACTAGTACTGGGTGTTGTATTCAACACATCCTTATTAGGAATAATAATGTTTTATAATGTTTCTAAGCACATTGAGAAATGATATAATGTCATAAAATTGTAATTGTCTACATAACATATAAATATTCCTACAAAAAGTTAATTTAGGTTGAGTGCTTTTTTCTGTACTGGTGATATCACTGTTTTCGAAAATAATCATCTAAGAGCAAAAGCCTAAAGTGTAAAAATATGAACAATTGCTGTAATTGCCTGAAAGAATAATGAAATCAGTTATGCATAAATCCCAAAAGGTCTGCAAAATTTTGTTCGTCTATGTAGAGTAGTTTCGAGCAATATAATGTCTTTGTAAAGAATTCTATGTGCATGCTATTCACATGTCTTGATAATACCCTTACTAAACAAGGTCATCCACATGCACCCATGACAAAATGTGCAAAACGTTTCATATGTTGACGAACTGGTCCATCCCCGATTATTTTCATTGAAAATGAAAAAAGCACATTCTGTTACATCAACTGTTTTGTAAGCAAGTGTTACAATGGGCTTCATCTGTATCTATGAATTGTTCTGTTTAATGTAGACACTATATATATATATATATATATATATATATATATATATATATATATATATATAGGAATGAGGCAAGAAAAACGAAAGTGACCTGAATAAAAAATTAACAGATAAGTTTCATAAATATTAATGTGATTGCCTTTGAGATTGCAAAAATTGGCTATTGTATGTCCAAGAATACACGCATGGAAATATTGGCTGCTGAATGAAGTAATATGTACTGGAAACGGAGCAGTAGCCTACAACCAAAGAGTGGAAGTCAGTTTTTCCCGAAGATGCAGAGTCCAAGGTCATCTTATCTCGAGATGGACAGCATGGCACATAATAGATCCCAGGTGGCTGGGACAGTAGAGCATCCTCATACCCTTGGTAGTTATACTGTACCTAGTATGTACGAAGGTGAAGGAGGACATTATAAAGTGGATCCGCGTATTTCCTGAATGAGCTGTTGGTCTCCTTCAGCAGTTACAGTACCGTCATACGCTCCTTGCGGTCTAAAGGGCAGGCAGACAAAGATTAGTCGGTATAGAGTGTGTCATCCCAGAAAAGTACGGTTGATGCCCTGAGATCCGGGTCTGTGAAACCCATTAGATCTGAAAAAGAAAGTAGCACACACGCCAGAATGGTTATCTTTATCAAAAGGGAGTAAAGTGTTATACAGCCGTGACTCTTTTGCCTAACCTTCTGTATGTCTTAAATGCATCTGATTTAATTCCCAGCGGCCTGATTCCCTTATTTAGTTGTCACTGAAACTTTGTCTAGCCTCCTCGGGGGCTGCCTCGGTTCTGAAGCTATGGAACTTAAAATGGTTTGAGTTAAAGCCACAGAAGCAAAGCGCTCTTCTAAGTTCTGTAATACATTCTACTCTGAAACTGGTTTCGGTACATAAAAGGCGGTCCTGCAGTATTACCCCTGAGTTTGGAGACGTTTCTAATTGATCTATCGGACATATAGCAGGATTCTGCTTCGGCAGCAACATACAAAAGATATGGTTGTCCAAAGCTGTTTGAAGTGTCGAAAAGTGTACGACGCTTTTGAGAATGGAGTGACTTGAACTAATTTTATCAGAAATTCTTTCTGATGAGCAGATATGTGCAATGTTATCTCTCCTATTCTAAGAAAAGCATGAAAAGCCAATGTAAACATTGCCGAATACATGTTTCGCCGAAAATGGTCTGAGATGGCATGCATCATAGATTGTAAGGGTATCCAGTATATCTTTGCAAATTCGAAAACGAGCATCGTGAGATTTGTCTTTGTGTATGGCTTAAATGAGTTTTTAAATAAGGAAAGCGGAAGAAGGTTCTGTGAAGCTATTAACTTTGTACTCATATCCAACTGCAGAAAGAAAAGTGGATATCGAAGATGCTGCATATTTCTTGTTGATTAAGTGCGTTATGAAAAGGGCCAAATTGGTTACTAAAATTGGGAGACCTAATTCAGACGAGATGGCTGATGGTGGTGGATGAGACAAATGTTTTATCCACAGCCATAGGAAAGCCGATGTCGGCATATACAGTCAGGAAGCAATCGAGCTTATTCTGGCATTGGGCCCGAGATGCATATAGTACCAAAACATCGTCCAAAATATGTGTCATATGTGCTAATGATAACTTTGTGTTCGCTATCCATTGAAGAGAATTGTCTGAAATATCCGGCAACTGGATCAACAACCCATTGGTACGTATTTACCGAAATAATATATGTTCCGCAACAAAAAGCCAAAAACAACGATATTGCTTGAGATAAATAGGAATAATAAGGAATGCATTTGATATGTCAGCTTTAGCCATAAACTTCAGAAATATGGTCATCACGAAGACCGCTGCTCAAGAAGCCAAATATGTGGCCGATGCGGAGATCACTCTCACCAGGAATCTGAGTGTAGAGCCACTCCGCATTGTGTCAACTGTGGAAAGGAGCACCACGCCAATTCCAGGGATTGTGATACCTGGAAACAGGAGAAGGAAATACAGAGGGTTAAATACACATCCAACATTCCCTATCCAGAGGCCAGAAAGCTTGTACAGGCAAAAACATCTCTTCCTGGCCCATCCTTCTCCACTGTAGTGAAGAACAATCCCAAGGCAACGAAGGACGCTCCAACGCAGACAGATGCACACGAGTCAACATCAGGCACTAACACCCCCCATTACCAAGCACAAAAAACCACGGCATCTACCCAAACAACATTCAATAATACTCAACAACCGAAATCACCTAAGAACAAAAACAGATCACAAGGAAATAGGCAGCAAAAGGGGTCAGAAGACCACATCAAACTCTATAACAGGTTTGGGGACATTGAGAGCATGGATGCAGAAGATACTGCTCCATGTTCTCAAAGTAGCTCCAGACCTAACAAAAAAATCATCCCCGTACTTCCTCCGTAGAAATAACCATATAGATTCTCTCCGCGAAAAGTCTAACCTAGCTCCAAAATCTCCAATCTAAACTTATAATGAAGAACACGATCATACAATGGAATTGTCGAGGACTTAAAGCCAATTACAATGATATTCTCCTGCTTTTAAACGAATATGATCCTGCAATACTATGCCTTCAGGAAACCTTTTTAAAAGAAACGGACAACATCACACTTAAAAACTACTCCCTGTTTAACACCTACTTACAGAACGTTGACAGGGCCTCGGGAGGGGTTTCTATTGCTGTGAACAATAGAGCCCCACATAGCGTCATTCCTTTAAACACAAATTTGCAAGCCATTGCTGTGAGTGTCACTCTACATCGAGTGATTACATTTTGTTCTATTTACATACCACCAAACACCAACTTATTACCAAACGAATTAGACACGCTTGTTCAGCAACTTCCTGCACCATTTGTTTTACTCGGTGATTTTAATGCCCATAATATTCTATGGGGATCAAACTACATAAGCGACAGGGGCAAAAAGGTTGAAGATTTTATTACTAGACACGACTTGTGTCTATTTAATACCAAATCTCCGACGTACTTGCACCCAGGAACTGGTACATACACTTGTATCGACTTGACAATTTGTTCTCCTTCACTACTTTTGGATTATAATTGGAAGGTCGCTGATGACCTTCACAGCAGTGATCACTTTCCAATCTCTCTTAAAAACACCAACGTTACAATTGATGACATGATTCCACAGTGGAATTTAAAGAAAGCTGACTGGGGCAAGTTTGAAACACTTTGTACAGCTAGAATTAACAGGAATACCGTCCTAAACGATATTGATCTTATTCGACAATTTACATCCGTCTTAATTGAGATTGCAGAAGAATCCATTCCTAAGTCCTCGCCGAATTGTAAAAGAACCCAAAACCGTGGTTCACTAAAGAATGTAAAGAAGCCATTAGACAACGCCGAGAAGCACTGAAAAAATTTAATAATCGCCCAACGCCCGAAAGCTTAACTCAGTACCGTATTATTCAGGCCAAAGCTCGCCGCATAATTAAAGAAAGTAAACGAGCATCATGGAAAAAATATGTTTCAACTTTAAACTCTCGTTCCTCAATAAAGAAAGTTTGGGATGCGATCCGCAAAATAAATGGAAAGGGAAAACACAATTCATTCCGACATGTGAAGATAAATAACAACAATTTCAATACCAAGCATGAAATAGCTAATGTACTTGCTGATTGTCTCTCCAAAAATTCATCATCGTCTAATTATTCAGAAGCTTTCCGAAGACTAAAAGCTCAAAAAAGAAAAAACACGGTTGAAATTCACATCGAATAAATCAGAAAGTTATAACCAACCGTTTTCATTGTCGGAGCTTATGGAATCTTTGAATAAGGCCAATGATACATCCGCTGGGCCTGACGATATACATTACCAGTTTTTGAAACACCTTCCAGAACCATCCTTAACAGTTCTTCTGGAAATCTTCAATGATTTATGGATGACTGGTAATGTGCCAAAAATTTGGAAAGAAGCAATAGTAATACCAATTCCCAAACCAGGCAAAGATAGCGCAGATCCTACCAACTATAGACCTATATCATTAACTAGCTGCGTATGCAAAACAATGGAGCGAATGATCAATTCTCGGCTTGTATGGTATTTGGAAACCAACAATTTAATATCTCCTTTCCAAAGTGGCTTTCGTTATGGTCGTAGTACCAATGATCATCTGGTTAGACTGGAAACATTTATTCGCGACGCTTTCATCAAGAAAGAACACTTAGTAGCGGTTTTCTTTGATTTGGAAAAGGCCTATGACACAACATGGAAGTACGGAATACTAAATGACCTACACGATCTGGGTCTAAAAGGCCGACTGCCCTCGTTCATATCAAACTTCCTCTCAGACAGGGAATTCAAGGTACGAGTGGGCTCCACCCTCTCTGATATGCACGATCAAGAGATGGATGTGCCCCAGGGCAGTATTTTGTCCGTGACGCTTTTCAACATAAAAATTAATAGCATCACCAAGTGTCTGACTCCCGGTGTGGATTGCTCTCTATATGTTGATGACTTTTTAATATGTTACCGATCCAAGCACATGCATACAATTGAAAGACAATTACAGCAAAATATCAACAAGATTCAAAATTGGGCCAATACTAACGGTTTCAAATTTTCGAAATCAAAAACTGTATGTATGCATTTCTGTCAGTTACGAAGACATCACGATGGACCTAAACTCACGCTGGACGGAACACCTATTCCAGTTGTTGAGGAAGCAAAATTTTTAGGTATTGTCTTCGACAGAAAACTGACTTTTATTCCACATCTGAAGAATTTGAAAGCTAAATGCTTGAAATCTCTAGATTTACTTAAAGTAGTAGCGCACACTGACTGGTGTGCTTATAGGAAAGTCATACTCAGTTTATACAGAACATTTATTCGCTCGAAACTAGACTATGGTTGCGTTGTCTATGGTTCAGCTAGGAAGTCCTATTTGAAGGTGCTAGACCCAATTCATCATCAGGGAATAAGACTTGCCTTGGGAGCATTTAAGACATCCCCGTGTGAAAGCCTACTCGTTGAAGCGAACGAACCACCTTTATCACAACGTAGAGAAATGCTTTCCGTACAGTATGCTCTCAAATTAAGCTCAAACCCTCTGAACCCTGCTTTTTCGGCTGTTTTGAACCCAAATATAAAACCTTATATGACAATAAACCAAACGTCACACCTACCTTTGGCATTAGAATATTACCATGCCTTGACAGTACCAAAATTGAACTTTCAAAAATTCTGAAAACGACCGTCTCCGAAACACCTCCCTGGCTACTTCAACAACCAAATGTACTTTTCACGTTACACGATGGAAAAAAATCGGAGACAAACCCTTCCATCTTCCACAACTGTTACCATGAACTAATCGCCCAATTTGAAAATTATACAAGAATATATACTGATGGATCAAAAGATCAGGAAAAGACTGCTGCAGCCTTCGTTAGTGGAAAACACACAACAAAAGTTCGCTTGCCAAATGGTACATCAATTTTTTTCAGCCGAAATCAGAGCAATAGACCTTGCATTGCAATATATTGAAAGCAAGCGTATTTTAAATAGCATCATCTTCTCCGATTCACTATCAGTACTTCAGTCACTACATAATAGAAAACTGGAGAATCCATTATTAGCTAATGTTCTCCTTAAACATACTGAGCTGAGTACCTCACACAATATAGTATACTGTTGGTTACCCAGCCATATTGGAATTAAAGGTAATGACAAAGCAGACTGCGCTGCTAAAATGGCCCTATCACTAGAACCATCTGATTTTAGTACACCGTATACTGATTTTAAACGTAGTATCCAAGACTGTTTACGTCAGAAATGGCAGGCATCATGGAATGATGCCGTGAATAACAAACTTCATGCCATCAAGCCAACCCTAGGAGAATGGACTCCTTCCTACAGAGCCGTCCGTAGGGAGGAGGTAGTCATTGCAAGAATTCGAATTGGTCATACTTATTTAACCCACTCCTACATACTAAAAGGAGAAGACCCACCAGAGTTCATTTCTTGCAATGAACCATTCACCGTTAAGCACTTTATGTTGGAGTGTTTCGACCTCCAACCTACGCGTAATCATTATTACAATGTGCATGACATTAGGGAGCTCTTTGATACAGTTAGCGTTTCTGATATTATAGACTTCCTGAAGGAAGTAAATATTTATCATAAGTTATAGCTTGTATGCTATCACCTTGAACAGTTTTATGTGCTATATATACCGTCGGTAGATTTTAATTACCTTTCATCTGTTTTCGTTGTCATACATCATTTGCACTCCCGTTGATCGGGAAACTTTATTTATTTATAACCGTTACCATTGTATCTTTTTACCTTCAACTGTTTGGTTTCGTATCGCTGGTCGATACGAAACCTTTTACCACTTTTAAATGATGAAAGATATAACCTTTTGTATGGCGCTAAATAGCCTCATAGTGCTGGTGCGCCGTTAAAATTCAACTAACCAACCAACCAACCATCAATCCAGGTATATCATATATTGAAATGTGATTACAACAAGATTATTTAACAGCAATTATTTTACGTCACGTTTTGTCAATTAACAATTGGTGTATATTTATAGGTTATGTGTTTAGTAATAAGGTTTATAACAAGTTGCATTGCGCACATCATTCATGTAGGAAGGAATTGTTAATTGCTGTGCAAAAGTTTTGCACAAAACGTATTGCTTGAATTTGTTTGTGAGCATTGTATCCATAAATTCATTTATTCAGTAATTCTGCAACTATGAATAGTTAGTCGTTATATATATATATATATATATATATATATATATATATATATATATATATATATATATATATATACACTTTACACCAGAGTATTAAAAGAAATTTTAGAATGGTCATACGTAGAGCGCATTTTAATTTAATTCGTAATATGACGAGAACCTTTATGAAACGAACTATGATGCACAGGTTGTGAATTATTTTGTACCTTTTTCAACACAATTTTGAACAAAAATGGGATGCAATAAATGCATTTTATTTATCAAAACTTATCGTTACATGTCGTAGTTTTAGTTGTTCATAGTAGTAGTAGTAGTAGTAGTAGGAAGAATAATACTAAATTTATGATCTTAATGTGTCTCTGAGTCGCAGTTATTTATGTTTCTTTTCTGAATATTTCGTTGGGTGTCTGCAATCTTCTCATAAAGCTTATGATATGGTATTGCGATTATTTTAAGAAAGATCGCTGTTAAAGTGTACTACTACTACAGCTACTAATGATAATAATTATAAGGTCGTGACATTGTTTAATTTGGAATTTAGATTTGCTGTTTTGTTGGTCTTAGGGATTTGGTGGCATTTGTTTTGTTATTCTATTGGGTTATTTGTACAATTTCTCAACAACCATTTTGCTTGTGGGATTCCAATTGCTCATGAACAATGGAATGTTATGGCAGTTGTGACTATATCAGTAATAACGAATTTGGCTTGTATCTAATTGCGTTTATCCATTAGGATGTTTTTTTTTTTTCTGAGTTTCCTTCGTGCAGGTATCCTAATGGCTTTTTTTTATATGCTTCTTAGAGTAAATGTACTGATGCAATAATTTTGTCGACAAGCTAGATTATCTCGTAAAGGTCAAGTTTTTGTAGATAAGTAATCATATATACAAACATTAGCATAGGTGCGGTGAAGTTGAAAACAAAATAATATATGTACCCTTGCAGTTGTTCCAAAACAAATATACAAGAACTATTAACTAAATAACAATCGTTAACTTCGATCTGACATCAGTGCTCTGTCGGCCGAGTTGCACAGACAGAGGATATGTTATGTATGACTGCAATTTTCGCAATAATCATAGACCGTTGTGACAGTTATATTACTACTACTAATGCATCTACTACTTTATTTCCGCTCCTACTTTGTAATAATATCATATTGATTTGCCTGTCATTTAGTTTGTCCTTCCTTTCAGAGCCCTTTACTTCTTTAGATATATGTTTTTATTCTATCTTCGCTGGAAACGCTTTTCCTACGAGATTACGTTTCCTGTAAGAAATATTGATTTCGGTGGCAGTTGTAACATTAATAGCAGTAAAAATGAATTCTTTTTGTTTTTAATTGAAGGTTCTATTGGGTGATGTTTGTTTTATTTTGGCACTGCAATGCTTTTTGATATCATTTTCTGAGAATAAATTGATCAATCTGATCTCCCCCTGCGGGTCCGGGGTTGTAGAATTGGCCCGACGTGCCTCGCTACGTGTCGTTTGAGGCGACTAAGTAGAGGCAACCTGTTTGCCGAGGGTTGCGATAAATGTCGGAGGAGGAAAGGATCCTGGTAGTTGAGCAGAGGCTTTCCAATGCAGTACACTACTTTTGGCCTCTACTTCTTCTAGACGGGTGGTCGGGATGGGCCCGATCTTGACAAATCGGCTGGTCAAGCCAAGCCCTAGGAGGTCTTTATTTACTCGTTTACTTTCTTTATCTTTCTCGTTGTATCTCTCTTGATACCACCGTTGCCCATACATTCTATGCCATTAACTTTCCCTTTCCTAAGTCGAAGAAGACTTCCTAGAAGGCAGTGGCTTAACGGGTCAATCGGGAGGTAATTTTACCGACTGAGTATAACATCTGTGTATTCCTGGCACTTACAAAGTGTCCCCTTGTTGGGCGCCTTGGTGGGCGGGGAGCACGGGAGCTGAATTTAAACACATCAGCATGGAAACTTCTAAAAAAAAAATCAACTCCAACGTACCAAAACTGGATCTGACTCAGATGACTTTCCGTGCGGTGTGGATTCATTTCCACGCTTCATGGTTATACAGTCTAAAGATGCCTCAAAACCGCTTAATGTACTCTCTCCCTTTGTTATAGAAAAGACAATTTCGGGATTGATTGGTACACCAAAAAGTGTTAAAAAGTTGAAATCGGGCTACCTACTTGTTGAATGTGAGCGACGAAGTCAAACAGAAAACCACAAGAAAATGAAAACTTTCTTCGATATTCCAGTGGCTTCGTTCGCCCACACAACACTCAATACGTCCAAAGGCGTCATGCACTGTCGAGACTTGGCTGGAGTCAGCGACACAGATATCATTGAAGGGATGAAAAACGAAAGTGTCATTGCAGTTCGTAGAATAAGAATTAAACGTAACAAGAATCTGCAGGACACCAACACCATTATACTCACCTTCAATAAACCAACAGTACCTAGAGTGGTGAAAGTTGGCTTTTTGCAAGTGAAGGTTGATGTATATATCCCAAACCCACTTCGATGCTATAAGTGTCAGAAATATAGCCATCATGAAGGCCGCTGCTCAAGAAACCAAATATGTGGCCGATGCGGAGACCATTCTCACCAGGAATCTGAGTGCAGAGCCACTCCTCATTGTGTCAACTGTGGAAAAGAGCACCACGCCAGTTCGAAGGCTTGTGATACCTGGAAACAGGAGAAGGAAATACAGAGGGTAAAATACACAGCTAACATTCCCTATCCAGAGGCCAGAAAGAGTGTACAGGCAAAAAATCTCTTCCTGGCCCACCCTTCTACACTGTAGTGAAGAACAATCCCAAAGCAACGAAGGACGCTCAAACACAGACAGATCCACCCGAGTCAACATCAAGCACTAACACCCCCCACTATCAGGCACAAAAGACACGGCATCTACCCAAACAACTTTTAATAATACTCAACCACCGAAATCACCAAAGAATAAAAACAGATCTCAAGGAAATAGGCAGCACAATGGGTCAGATGACCCCATCAAACTCTATAACAGATTTGGAGACATTGAGAAGAAACTGCTCCATGTTCTCAATGTAGCCCCAGACCTACCAGCAAAAAAATCATCCCCGTACTTCCTCTAGAGAAATAACGAAACGGGTTCTCCCCGCGAAAAGTATAACATAGCTCCTCAATCTCCACTTTAAACTTATAATGAAGAACAGCATCATAGAATGTAACTGTCGAGGACTTAGAGCCAATTAGAATGATGTTCTTTAGCTTTTAAACGAAAATGAACCTGCAATACTATGCCTTCAGGAAACTTTGTTTAAAAGATACGGATAACATCACAATTGAAAACACCTGTTTAACGCCTACTTACAGAACGTTGACAGGGCCTCGGGAAGAGTTTTTATTGATGTGAACAATGGAGCCCCACATAGCGTCATCCCTTGAAACACAAACTTGCAAGCCATTGCTGTGAGTGTCACTCACCATCGAGTGATTGCATTTTGCACCATTTACATACCACCAAACACCAACTTATTACCAAATGAATTAGCCAGGCTTGTTGAACACCTTCCCGCGCCATTTGTTTTACTCGGTGATTTTAATGCCCATAACATTTTATGGGGATCAAACTACATAAGCGACAGGGGGAAAAAAATTGAAGATTCCATTACTAAACACGTCTTGTGTCTATATAATACCAAATCTCTGATCCCCCTGCGGGTCCGGGGTTGTAGAATTGGCCCGCCGTGCCTCGCTATGTGTCGTAAGAGGCGACTAAGTAGAGGCAACCTGTTTGCCGTGGGTTGCGACCCGTGTCGGAGGAGGAAAGGATCCTGGTAGTTGAGCAGAGGCTTTCCGATGCAATACACTACTTTGGCCTCTCCTTCTTCTAGACGGGTGGTCGGGATAGGCCCGGTCTCGACAAATCGGCTGGTCACGCCGAGCCCTAGGAGGTCTTTATCTACTCGCTCACTTTCTTTATCTTTCTCGTTGTATCTCTCTTGATACCACCGTTGCCCCTACATTCTATCCCTTTAACTTTCCCTTTTGCAAGTCTTCGAAGACTTCCTAGAAGGCGGTGGCTCAACGGGTCAATTGGGAGGTAATTTTACCGACTGAGTATGTCTTATGGGATGAATCAGGAGGTGAATTTACCTACTGAGTATAACATCTGTGTATCCCTGACACTTGAAAAGTGTCCCCTTGTTGGGCTCCTTGGTGGGCGGGGAGCACGGGTGCTGAATTTTAAATCCACCAACATGGATATTTCCAAAAAAATCAACTCAAGCGTACCAAAACTGGATCTGACTCAGATGACGAACCATGTGGTGTGGAATCATTTCCACGCTTCATGGTTATACAATCTACAGACGACTCAAAACCGCTAGCCCCATTGTCTCCGTTTGTTATTGAAAAACAATTACGGGTATAATTGGTACACCAAAAAGTGTAAAGAAGTTGAAATCGGGCTGCCTACTTGTTGACTGTGAGCGACGGGGTCAGACCGAAAATATCCGGAAAATGAAGACATTTTTCGATATTCCGCTGACCTCATTCGCTCACACAACACTCATCTCGTCCAAAGGCGTAATTCGATGTCGGGACTTGGCTGGAGAACACGACAAAGATATCATCGAAGGTATGAAAAGCGAATGTGTCACTGCAGAATAAGAATTAAACGTAATAACAATCTGCAGGACACCACCACATTCGTACTCACCTTCAACAAGTCAGCAGTTCCTAGAGTGGTCAAGGTTGGCTTTTTGCAAGTGAAGGTTGAGATCTACATACCTAACCCCCTTCGATGATATAAATGTCAGAAATATGGCCATCACGAAGATCGTTGCTCAAATAATCAGATATGTGGCCGATGCGGAGACCATTCTCACCAGGAAGCTGAGTGTAGAGCAAGTCCGCATTGTGTCAACTGTGGAAAAGAGCACCACGCCAATTCCAAGGATTGTGATACTTGGAAACAGGAGAAGGAAATACAGAGGGTAAAATACACCTCCAACATTCCCTATCCAGAGGCCAGAAAGCTTGTACAGGCAAAAACATCACCTACTGGCCCATCCTTCTCCACTGTAATTAGAAACAATCCTAAAGCAACGAAAGACGCTCAAACACAGACAGATCCACCCGATTCAACACCTCGCTCTAACACCCCCCATTACCAAGCACAAAAAACAACGGCATCTATCCAAACAACTTTTAATAACACCCCACCACCGAAGTCACCACAGAGTAAAAATAAATCTCACGGAAATAGGCAGCAAAAGGGGTCAGATGACCCCATCAAACTCTATAACAGGTTTGGGGACATTGAGAGCATGGATGCAGAAGATACTGCTCCATGTTCTCAAAGTAGCTCCAGACCTAACAAAAAAATCATCCCCGAACTTCCTCCGTAGAAATAACCATATAGATTCTCTCCGCGAAAAGTCTAACCTAGCTCCAAAATCTCCAATCTAAACTTATAATGAAGAACACGATCATACAATGGAATTGTCAAGGACTTAAAGCCAATTACAATGATATTCTCCTGCTTTTAAACGAATATGATCCTGCAATACTATGCCTTCAGGAAACCTTTTTAAAAGATGGGGACAACATCACACTTAAAAACTACTCCCTGTTTAACACCTACTTACAGAACGTTGACAGGGCCTCGGGAGGGGTTTCTATTGCTGTGAACAATAGAGCCCCACATAGCGTCATCCCTTTAAACACAAATTTGCAAGCCATTGCTGTGAGTGTCACTCTACATCGAGTGATTACATTTTGTTCTATTTATATACCACCAAACACCAATTTATTACCAAACCAATTAGATACGCTTGTTCAACAACTTCTTGCACCATTTGTTTTACTCGGTGATTTTAATGCCCATAATATTTTATGGGGATCAAATTACATAAGCGACAGGGGCAAAAGGGTCGAAGATTTTATTACTAGACACGACTTGTGTCTATTTAATACCAAATCTCCGACGTACTTGCACCCAGGAACTGGTACATACACATGTATCGACTTGACAATTTGTTCTCCTTCACTACTTTTGGATTATAATTGGAAGGTCGCTGATGACCTTCACAGCAGTGATCACTTTCCAATCTGTCTTAAGAACACCAACGTTACAATTGATGACACGATTCCACAGTGGAATTTAAAGAAAGCTGACTGGACCAAGTTTGAAACACTTTGTACAGCTAGACTCAACAGGAATACCGTCCCAAACGATATTGATCCTATTCGACAATTTACATCCGTCTTAATTGAGATTGCAGAAGAATCTATTCCTAAGTCCTCGCCGAATTGTAAAAGAACCCCAAAACCGTGGTTCACTAAAGAATGTAAAGAAGCCATTAGACAACGCCGAGAAGCACTGAAAAATTTAATAATCGTCCAACGCCCGAAAACTTAACTCAGTACCGTATTGTTCGGGCCAAAGCTCGCCGCATAATTAAAGAAAGTAAACGAGCATCATGGAAAAAATATGTTTCAACTTTAAACTCTCGTTCCTCAATAAAGAAAGTTTGGGACACGATCCGCAAAATAAATGGGAAGGGAAAATACAATTCATTCCGACATCTGAAGCTAAATAATAACAATTTCAATACCAAACATGAAATAGCTAATGTACTTGCCGATTGTTTCTCCAAAAATTCCTCATCGTCTAATTATTCAGAAGCTTTCCGAAGATTGAAAGCTCAAAAAGAAAAAACACGGTTGAAATTCACATCGAATAACTCAGAGAGCTATAACCAACCGTTTTCATTGTCGGAGCTTATGGAATCTTTGAATAAGGCCCATGATACATCTACTGGGCCTGACGATATACATTACCAGTTTTTGAAACACCTTCCAGAACCATCCTTAACAGTTCTTCTGGAAATCTTCAATGATTTATGGATTACTGGTAATGTACCAAAACTTTGGAAAGAAGCAACAGTAATACCAATTCCCAAACCAGGCAAAGATAGCGCAGATCCTAGCAACTATAGACCTATATCATTAACTAGCTGCGTATGCAAAACAATGGAACGAATGATCAATTCTCAGCTTGTATGGTATTTGGAAACCAACAATTTAATATCTCCTTTCCAAAGTGGCTTTCGTTATGGTCGTAGTACCAATGATCATCTGGTTAGACTGGAAACATTTATTCGCGACGCTTTTATCAAGAAGGAACATTTAGTAGCGGTTTTCTTTGATTTGGAAAAGGCCTATGACACAACGTGGAAGTACGGAATACTAAATGACCTGCACGATCTGGGTCTAAAAGGCCGACTGCCCTCGTTCATATCAAACTTCCTCTCAGACAGGGAATTCAAGGTACGAGTGGGCTCTACCCTCTCTGATATGCACGATCAAGAGATGGGGGTGCCCCAGGGCAGTATTTTATCGGTGACGCTTTTCAACATAAAAATTAATAGCATCACCAAGTGTCTGACTCCCGGTGTGGATTGCTCCCTATATTTTGACGACTTTTTAATATGTTACCGATCCAAGCACATGCATACAATTGAAAGACAATTACAGCAAAATATCAACAAGATTCTAAATTGGGCCAATACTAACGGTTTCAAATTCTCGAAATCAAAAACTGTATGTATGCATTTCTGTCAGCTACGAAGACATCATGATGGACCTAGACTCACGCTGGACAGAACACCTATTCCAGTTGTTGAGGAAGCAAAATTCTTAGGTATTATCTTCGACAGAAAACTGACCTTTATTCCACACCTGAAAAATTTGAAAGCTAAATGCTTGAAGTCTCTAGACTTACTTAAAGTAATAGCGCACACCGACTGGGGTGCTGATAGGAAAGTCATACTCAGTTTATACAGAACATTTATTCGCTCGAAACTAGACTATGGTTGCGTTGTCTATGGTTCAGCTAGGAAGTCCTATTTGAAGATGCTAGACCCAATTCATCATCAGGGAATAAGACTTGCCTTGGGAGCATTTAAGACATCCCCGTGTGAAAGCCTACTCGTTGAAGCGAACGAACCACCTTTACCACAACGTAGAGAAATGCTTTCTGCACAGTATGCTCTCAAATTAAGCTCAAACCCTCTGAACCCTGCTTTTTCGGCTGTTTTTGAACCCAAATATAAAACCTTATATAACAATAAACCAAACGTCACTCCTACCTTTGGCATTAGAGTATTACCATGCCTTGACGGTACCAAAATTGAACTTTCAACAATTCTGAAAACGACCGTCTCCGAAACACCTCCCTGGCTACTTCAACAACCAAAGGTACTTTTCACATTACACGATGGAAAAAAATCGGAGACAAACCCTTCCATCTTCCACAACTCTTACCATGAACTAATCGCCCAATTTCAAAAGTATACAAGAATATATACTGATGGATCAAAAGATGAGGAAAAGGCTGCTGCAGCCTTCGTTAGTGGAAAACACACAACAAAAGTTCGCTTGCCAAATGGTACATCCATTTTTTCAGCTGAAATCAGAGCAATAGACCTTGCATTGCAATATATTGAAAACAAGCGTATTTTAAATAGCATTATCTTCTCCGATTCACTATCAGTACTTCAGTCACTACATAATAGAAAACTGGAGAATCCATTATTAGCTAATGTTCTCCTTAAACATACTGAGCTGAGTACCTCCCACAATATAGTATACTGTTGGTTACCCAGCCATATTGGAATTAAAGGTAATGACAAAGCAGACCGCGCTGCTAAAATGGCTCTATCACTAGAACCATCTCATTTTAATACACCGTATACGGATTTTATACATAGTATCAAAGAATGTTTACGTCAGAAATGGCAGGCATCATGGAATGATGCCGTGAATAACAAACTTCATGCCATCAAGCCAACCCTAGGAGAATGGACTCCTTCCTACAGAGCCGTCCGTAGGGAGGAGGTAGTCGTTGCAAGAATTCGAATCGGCCATACTTATTTAACCCACTCCTATATACTAAAAGGAGAAGACCCACCAGAGTTCATTTCTTGCAATGAACCATTCACTGTTAAGCACTTTATGTTGGAGTGTTTCGACCTCCAACCTACGCGTAATCATTATTACAATGTGCATGACATTAGGGAACTCTTTGATACAGTTAGCGTTTCTTATATTATAGACTTCCTGAAGGAAGTAAATATTTATCATAAGTTATAGCTTTTATGCTATCACCTTGAACAGTTTTATGTGCTATATATATATACCGTCGTTAGATTTTAATTACCTTTCATCTGTTTTAGTTGTCATACATCATTTGCACTCCCCGTTGATCTGGAAACTTTATTTATCACCGTTATTATTTTATCGTTTTACCTTCAACTGTTTGGTTTCGTATCGCTGGTCGATA
>JAECUM010090819.1:0-27886 GCA_016617855.1 Megalonaias nervosa
GTAAACACATACTAACTTTTCAGTATATATTTATAACAAGATCCGATAGCTCAATTGATAGCGCGTAGAAACTCTCGTCCTGGCGCCCATGGTTCGAAACCCAAGAAAGACAAATTGTCTGCGGGAGGCGATTTTAGGCCAAGATTTATAATCTATTGGGGCCTTGGCCGAGCCCTAGTCTATTTGTGAATAGAAATTAGTATACCTACCCGCGTGTCAACACGTAGTAGGTGTCAGTTTTGCACCCCTACGGATTTGATATTTGGGGTGGGTGTGCTAGTTTCTATTCACAGGTAGAGAAAAGGCCATCATCTTCATTGTATATAATCATTATCATCATTGTATATAACCATTATCATCATTGTATATAACCATCATCTTCATTGTATATATCATAATCACCTTCATTGTATATAACCATTATCTTCATTGTAATCACCTTCATTGTATATAACCATTATCTTCATTGTATATATCATAATCACCTTCATTGTATATAACCATTATCTTCATTGTATATAACCATTATCTTCATTGTATATATCATAATCACCTTCATTGTATATATCATAATCACCTTCATTGTATATAACGATTATCTTCATTGTATATAACCATTATCTTCATTGTATATATCATAATCACCTTCATTGTATATAACCACTATCTTCATTGTATATATCATAATCACCTTCATTGTATATAATCATTATCTTCATTATATTTAACCATTATCTTCATTGTATATAACCATATAATATATGTATCAAAATCATAAACCATCTGTATATATTTCATAAACATATATCACACAAAAAAGCTCCCTGACAAAAAAAAGTCATGGGGGCTAATATTTTTTTATATTAAATAAACACTTATTATATAATGAATTTTGAAAATATCAATGTCATTGTTTCTGCGATTAAAAAATTGCAACATAACGGTATCAATGTATCTGACAATCTTAATGCTGAAAAGATTCTATGTGATTTTGACTCATTACAACAACGAAAGAACGAGAACAGATTCACGCTATCCACTGATTATAAGTTTATGAAAATTATCCAACAAGGAATGTTAAAGTCACTGGCAACTGTCACTGATGATCAGGTAAAATTGTTTGTGCCTCTCTCAAACGCTATTGACAAAATCAAGCTAGAATTATCTCATGGATACGAACAGAAAAAGATTATGAACTTTCGTATAAGACAGTTAAGAGAGCATTGTGAAAATACGAGTGAAAATACGAGTGAAAATGACAGCGATAATGATGGACCATTGACTGTGATAATAGCTAAAAAAAAATCCTTGGGAAAATTAACATATTCTGTCTAGTATAATGCAACCTACACATATTGACAAGTATATTTCAGTAGGTATCATAGACAAGTACAATATTACCCGTGCTTGTTGTGCAATGTTTTTCGTTGAGTTTGCTAGTTTTCGTTGGGTCAAAACCCCAGGAAGGTTAACGGGAATTAACATTAGGTTTTAAATTTGTTGATCAAAAACTGGGTTTTTTCAGTTCTTTTGCTCGTATTATGTAGTTTTTTGCTAGCGAATTACGATAAAAATCCGGAAAAAACCAGTTTTTGATCGATAAATCAAAAACCTAATGTTAATTCCCGTTAACCTTCCTGGGGATTTCACCCAACGAAAACGAGCAAACTCAACGAAAAACAATGATAAAATCGACTAAAATACCTGAAAAAATCAACAAAATAGCGTAAAAAACGAGAAATTTGATAAAAAAATCGAACAAAATAAAAACTTTATAAAAAATAGTTAAATCTGATTAAGTAAAGAATATTTTGTGCCATCGAATACAGTTTATGTATCTTTTGCTTAACCCACTTCTGGAGAACCATCTTATAATATTTTCTGAATGCCGATTGCAAGCTAAATAATATCATGTACCTAACATAAGTGCGGATAACTACAATACTAAAAAGTTTTATGCTTGCCTCAGTCTCGCTTGATCATCTGATACCAGGTACTGGAAAATAATATTCTGCCCAAATTTGAAAGAAAAAGTAGATCTAATAACACCATCAGCGGAACGTTTCACTGAGGGTGATGCTATGTTAAAGTATTTACTAGCAGAATTAATTGATTCAAAACTAATTTCTTCCCCAGTCTCTGTATTTACGGATTTAATAGCTCTCTTTCTGTATAATTTACACCTTCCTGTGTTTCCGGATTTACAATTTTGACTCTGTGTAGTAATTCGTAGATTTCCAAGTGAATTATCAAGTTTATCGCCGTTGATGTGGTCAACCACATACCCATCTTTGATCGGTCCAAAATAACACTCGTAGGTAAATATGTGTGATAAATAATGTTTATTTCCTTTGGTATTAAACGCAAGATAACCAGTATTGTTAACACTACCGATTGGTTTTTTTCAGCCTGCAATTCCTGATGATGCCATTACGAGATGCTTCATAATTGGTAATGCTTGGATGTGACACAAACTCATTTTGTTCCATTTATATATAATATTTATTTGTCTAAATCATTGTTTTTGAAAATCTAGCCAAATAATCTTCTTCGGTTTTTATAGGAGAGTCAGCGTTATATTTTTTATCGTAATATCGTTTCAACTCTCTGTATTTTTTACCACCGCATTGCGCACACAGGTGAGTCTTTCCTCGCACTCCAGCACTACACACAATACACGGTTTTGGTCCTAGACTCCCATTTCTGACGCATTGCATATGATAACTACAGTATTCATTCACACATGTTCTGTTACACGGAGACGTATAACCGATTTTTAACCAGTGGCAATGATTTGGTTGAATCATATACAAAAGATTACTATTCAATTAAATATATATTTGCCTTAATTATAATATGGAAGAATTATCCGTGATTGAATCATACGCAACCAGATTCGATCTTGACAGACTACCCGAGTATAAATTTAGTATTTCAATGCAAGATCTAGCTTTAACGAATGCGGATATAACTAAACTAGGCCAAGAAGGAATTTCGTGACGATGGTGCGGTTCACGCATGGTCAACATTCAGAGTTGGAAATGTTTCTAATACGATGAATGACAAACGAGGAAGAGTAATCATTAACCACCTTGATAATCAAAAATATTTTATTTTAATAAAATTTATTGTAAATACAGAAGAAGATATTTGGATTATTCGTGACAAGCGCGATCCCGTCCGCGTGCAGTCAGGAAATAATATCTTCTTGAGTAATAAATCAAACCAGGAATACTAACTGGTATAGATAAACCGTATTATGAGCGATCGTACCCTGTAACTGCGGTTGTCTATGGAATATTTCCGCTGAATAATAAACCTGATGTTGGTGATCTCAAACCGATGAAATTGTCATCCTTCACTTCGTCAAGAATAAATTGCGTAGCTGAGCGAGTTACAGAACACTTTACAAACGCGATACGTGGTAATGGTTTAACTGATTTAAGACGCAAAAAAATAAATGCATGGGCAGAGTCCGTTAAAGATACCGGAGCGTCTATCAGCAACGTTGCTGAGCTAGAGAAGAAATTAAGATTTCCAATAGCAGTAAAAACGTTAACCGGAGAGATTTTGTACAAACCGAAATATATAAAAAATGGAGCTCCGATAGATATTATTGATCATAACGCGCACGCATGGACTGCTGCAGTAACAATATTTCCTTGAGATAGAACGGTTAAATTTTATGACGGTGATATATTTGATTTTATCAGAAATATAAGTAAAACCGATCCTGTTTCTGTTTGGTTATTTCAGAGTTCGGAATATGATCATTACGATCAATTTGTACGACCTAACGGTGATATTTATCGTACAGAATCTCTCCATGAGGAAATGGAACATCTTGCGCAACGCCTTTGGCGTGAATATACCTCTGATGATGTCATAGTTAGACAATTATTGAATTTTTCTCCTGAGCGAAATGGGCAGCAACCGATGGTACGGTAAAACAGTTATTCAGTAATTGTCCAACTATGACATTATCAGAGGTATATTTTAATGCAAGATGTTCCATTTCTTCATGAAGAGATTCTGTACGGTAAATATCACCGTTAGGCCGTACAAACTGATTGTAATCGTATTCTGAACTTTGAAATAACCAAACAGACACAGGGTCACTTTTACTTATATTTCTGATAAAATCAAATATGTGACCATCATAAAACTTAATTTTTCTATCTCGTGGAAATACCGTTACAGCATTAGTCCATGCATGTGCATTATGATCGACGATTGTTATAGGGTTTCCATTTTTTATATATTTTGGTTCGTACAATATCTCTCCGGTTAGCGTTTTTACTGTTATTGGAAATCTTAATAACTTCTCTAGTTCAGCAACATCCTTAGTTCAGCAACATCCTTAATAGATGCACCAGCATCTTTAACCGTTTCTGCCCATGTGTTTATTTTTTTACGTCTTAAATCTGTTAAGCCATTACCACGTATCGCATTTGTAAAATGTTCTGTAACTCGTTCAGCTACACAGTTTATTCTTGATATTTTCATCGGTTTGAGATCCGCAACATTAGGTTTATCATTCAGCGAATATATTCCATAGACAACTGCAGTCGCTGGATAACCTTGTATATAGTAAGGTTTATCAATGCCAGTAAGTATTCCAGTTTTGGATCTGTCATTTAAGAGAACAATATTACCCCCGGACTGCACACGGACTGGATCAGGCTTATCACGAATAATCCAGATATCGTCATCTGTCTCTACAATAAACTTTATTAAAATGAAATATTTTTGATTATCAAGGTGATTAATAATTACTTTTCCTCGTTTGTCGTTCATCATATTAACGATATGTCCTATCCTGAAAGTTGACCATACATGAGCAGCACCATCGTCACGAAATTCCTTTTTGGCTTCACGGATACGTTTAGCTATATCCGCATTTGTTAAAGCTAGATCTTGCATCGAAACACTAAATTTATATTCTGGTAGTCTGTCAAGGTCAAATCTAGCAGGGGAAGGTTCAATAACGGATAATTCCTCCATATAATTAAAACAAATATTTAAATTAAAATTTTAGTATATATATATAATGATTGAAACAAAGAATTACTGCCACTGGCTTAAAATCGGACATACTTCTCCTTGTAACAGAGCATGCGTGAATGAATTCTGTAGCTACCATATGCAAAGTATCAAAAATGGAAGTACAGGACCAAAACCATGTGTGCAATGCGGTGTTGGAGTCAGAGGAAAAACTCAATTGTGTTTAAAATGTGGCGGAAAAAAATACAGGGAATTAAAACGATATTATGACAAAAAAATACCTTGTCAGGTAAATCTCCTATAAAAACCGTAGAGGATTATCTGACCAGATTTCAGAATAATGATTTAGACAAATAATATTATTATATAAATGGAGCAAAAAGAATTTGTAGCGCATCCGATCATCAAAAACTACGAAGCGTCTCGTGATGGCGTGATCAGGAACTGTCGATCAAAAAAACCAGTCGGTAGTCTTGATAAATTTGGTTATTTTAGATTCAGTGTTAGTAGAAATAAAAATTATTTCTCACATAGGTTCATATTCGAATGTTATTTTGGATTGATTAAAAACGGACTTGTAGTTGACCACTTTGATGGGAATCCCCAGAATAATAATTTATCTAATCTGCAAGTTATAACACAGAGTCAGAATTCTAGACGTGGAAATACAGGAGCATGTAAAATATTCAAAACGAGAGCTATTAAATCCATAAATACAGAAACAGACCAAGAAATAACTTTCCCATCAATGAATGCGCTGCCAGATATTTTGATATACATCCACGATCGGTACAATTTGCAGCTGATAAAATGTACAAATCTGCATTTTCGAAAAAATATAATCAGCGGATAATATTTGAATATGTCATATAACTATTTCTTAACAGTTCGACTCTGTCAATTTTGCCAGGGTTTTTGTTTAGCCATAACTACAGTCAGGGGTCCACCTTCACTGTCACTGCTCTCACTTTCACTCTCGACAGAATCAGATAACATAATCTTTCTCAATTGCATTACACGATTGTCTATCATTTTTTTTCTTTCGTACTCGTGAGACAACGCAGTTCTTATTTTTTCGATTGAGCGTGCAAGAGGTGCAAATAGCTTCACTTGTGTGTCGTTCACCATTGCTAAAGATTCTAACATAGATTGATAAATTGATTTCACGAATCTGTAATTGGAAGGTAATGTGAATTTGTTCTCGAATTTTCTTTGCTGCAATAATTCAAAGTCAGAGAGAATTTTTTGAGGATCAAGATTATCGGACATTTTTATTCCGTCATGTTTTAATTTTTTAATAGCAGAAATAATATCATTAATGTTTTCATTGTTCATATATATGTATTTATTTCTTTAAAATAAAAATAATTGACATTCAAGTTTTTAATTTTCACTTTAAGCATTGCACATATAAAGCGAGGTAACTCCACAGAGTAAATTAAACGATTATTTCCCTTGCCCAATGTATTTTCATCAACTAAATGTATCCGTCTGTCTGTGATTAACTGAATCTCTGTAAGTTTGTTAAATTCCACTGTAAACTTAAGACACATATCGTAATACAATAACAAGGTTTCAGTCCCCCCCCCTTAGATAACAGTCGCCGCTAAAAAAGCAACGTCATTTACAAGCATAACAAAACGAAAGCAAAAACACTTACACGGACATGAAACCCAATTCAAACGCACGCATAGAGTACAAATAATCCTTTAAGCAATTAAATGTACAGTGCGAGCGATCGGTATATTATCTTCAATCATACTGTGCACCATTATACATATACATTTTCGTTCTAGGCTTTCAAACAGAACAACTTGTGCATTATAAGACGGATGTGCTTATCGATTTTCCATGGATTTGTGACGCAGCAGTTATTTTCGTCTTCATGCTTGTAATTTTATTTAAGATATATACAAACGGTGATATATTTTAATCGTTTCATACATATAAATGGTTATATATCTTAATAAAATTATAAATATTTAGATTCATTTATAAAATCAGAAATCTAATGCTATTGTGTGATAACCATATAATAATTTCTCAAACGTATATATATATAGTCGTGTGTCGTTAGCTCAGTGCAAGAGTGTTGGGACTTTGGTACTGAACTTCTGCTGTTCGACTCCCATGACCGCGGGGGGTGGGTATTTGGTCCAGGGGTTGCCAATTTTATTAAGATTGGGGGGGGGGACCACCCCTGAGGTTTCAATAAAATCCTCACCACGTCACGCCACGTGGTGAGTGCATTTTGCACTTACCCCGGGGTTTGATTTGGTGGGGGTTTTATTGAAACCGCAATGCCTAGACAGTCCTCTGAATTTCTAATGTTTCGTTTCGATTAGAAATTCGCCGGGGGATGTGTCTATGCAAAAGGTGCCCTCCTAAAATAATCAGTAGCATGCCTGAGCTCTCTACCCCATTGAAGGGCTCCCAAATGAACATTCAGAAAGAATGTTAGCCAAAAGAAACAGAACATGGGGTGCCCCATAACAGTCATAAGAGAGACAACAATGTAAGGACCCCATGAAAGGCACAAAGGCTATCAAGGGGCCCCGTGACGGGTAACCACTTAGGATGCTACTGATTATTTTTGATAAATTACGTTACATACATACATACATACATACATACATACATACATGCATACATACATACATACATACATACATACATGCATGCATGCATGCAAAAGGTCAAATTTCAAGGTCAAGGTCAAATGTCAAGGTCAAGGTCAGATGTCAAGGTCAAGGTCAAAGGTAAAAAAATAGATTTTTTTTGCAAAATTTACTCAGGCATCATTCTACGAGCGTATGTATAAATTAACATATAGCGTTTCTCCTCTTAGGTCCACAATGTTGCCATCCTGATTTGTGAGTTTGAAATTCATTCTTGTCAATAATGGATTATGTACACGCAAGTAGACCTGATTTATTGGCTCAGACACAATGAGCCAGGATGGTGACGCTTGAATACTTGATGAATATAATATATATCCTTGCTCCGCGGTGCCACTGCGGTGGTTAGATTTTGAAAGATCTACGTGGTAACTACTATCAATTATATCGCATACTAGATTCAGTGCGATTGTCGATGTGATGTTAACAATATTAGTCGAGATATGACGTCCTGCGCCATGTAAATCGTTATTATACTTAAGTATGGTTGGTGGTGAATCACATATTCTTTTAAACTGTTCATCAATAAAATCATTAACTGATTTCTTTAACTCGGACGAGTTGAATCCGGGAATGATGAATGTTGGTAGTTGTTCTCGCGTAATTCCAAAATGTTTCAGAAAAACTGTTGTAAACAAACGATTGATTGGAACACGCTGAATTGGATCGTCTTCATTAACTATATAACTTATAATATATTCTCTTGTGTCAGGTTTTACATATAAATGTTTTTCTCTGTTAACAAAAACATTATTCATGAATTCTAGGTCTGAAGCAATTTGATTCAAATGTTGTATTGAGGCAATTATTTGATTTTTTAAATCATCGCTGTAATAAACATTAATGCTTGAAAATAAATTTCGTAGATTATTAAATACACGCTCATGCTCTGATTTAATTGTATTAGCATATGAATTTATTAAATCAATATCAAGTATTATTATTGCATCTTTCTTCTTGCCGCTAATTTGCTTTGTGAAATAGCTATCTATTCTATCTATATAATGTATAACTCTTTTATCGCCTAAATATTTTTGCCATGGATAAGCATCTTCTACTTTTCGATATTCTGGAAGTTGTATAAATATTCTTTTATTCGTGACGAAATCAGATCGTTGTGGTTCTGGTGGTCCTTGATAAAGTGATGGAATATCAGGCCATCCTAATACTGATCTAATCGAACTTTGATAAATATCTACAGAGTAATCAGGGGAATTTATTTCAATCACCGCTGATAATGTTGGTTCGTATACACCAATTGTCATTTTTGATTCTTTTCCTGCTATAGATTTAATTCTGCGCTGGAATTCATCGTTGATCTGTTCTATCTGATAACTACCAGTTGGAATACTAACTACCTGCCAATCAGGAGTTCCATCAGGTTTATTCTTATTTGCGAATACTAGTGAATTATTTGGCTGTTGTCCACCAAATGGTTTTGATCTAATATTAGGCCAGCTATAATAAACTCGAAGCTGCGCTAACGCTATTTCTTTTGCAGGAATTGCGATTGGAAAGTTAACGCTAAACTCAGGATTGGTCGAACTTAAAGAAATCATTGTAGTTTTTGATGGTGTTGTATTAGTGACGATCTGCTGAAGTAATTCCCTGTCTGTCATTATTATTATCGTTATTATTTAATTCGTCAAAATCATTAGCGATCACCTTAAACGCATCATCATAGGTTTTCATCATCATCGCAAATTCAGTATCGGATATTTCACCATCACTAACACATGAAGAAATAAACAAAGATAGTTTAGAACATGCCTCTGTCACTGTATGTAATTTAATCATATAATCGTGCAATTTAGCATTTGTACAGGTATCTATCTTTTTAGCTATAATACCGAGAACACCAGCAATAGTCGTTGATGCTGAAACAATGATGGTTATAACAGCAGTTGCTGTCATCGTCAATGTTGATAATAATAATCCTGTTCCAGCAATAACAGCAGAAACCGAGTAAACAACTACATCGATGACAACTATACGCCTTTTGTATTTTTTATTTTTATGTTATAATAATCAATAAAATCCTTTAGTTTAGTCAGACGTTCATATACTTGATTGTATCTGTAACGTTGAACGTCGATGTAGGACTGAGGTCTTTGGTGTTGATCCATTATTGTTATATTAAGTGACTAATTGTGGTGTTACAGCTACAAATTCCAAACACCACCAGTAAGACGTTGCAGTTATTGTTTGATCATCTGCTTCCAGTAAAAATATTTCTTCAGCATCTTTATTTAACACTATAGATACAACTCCAGAGAAAGCATCAGTTGAATGACGCCATGGAAATGTTGTAGTATAAATTTTAAACCTTGCAGAGCTAAAGATAGACAGTCTATACACACCAGTAATCTTCGCGGTATATTTAATAGTGTTATTTTGCTGTGACCATGTTGTTAATCCTGATGCTACTGTGTACACGATATTGACGATCTGATTGTGAGGAATTTTAATCAGATTAGTTTTTTGAACAATATTAGGTATTCCACTAACAATATCATCGAGTTTCATGTTAACGTCGGCTAGTTTTATGTCAACTGTTGGTTGTTCCCCAAAAAATTCTTTAATGGTTTTGTTTATGTTTCTACGAAAATTTAAAAACGTTTCCACGTGTCTAGTAAAAGTAACATTGAGTGTGGTCATTTCGTCATTGATTGTTTTTAGCGAAGTTGTCGTAAGAATGTTGCTATCGTCTACATATTTCTTCGTTGCAGCGTCAAAATCAGATTCTGGTGTTCTAAGATTATTAATACCATTATTATTCATGTTGAGAAATGCACGCATTATACCACCGTTGACTAACACATACTTAGATTCTTGATCGTCGACATATTTTTTTGTTGCTGCATCTGTATCTACGGTTGGATTTCCAAGGTCTATAATTTTTTTTCCTCACATAATAATATCACCAATAAATACATCACCAGTTTTCTTGATATAATCGTTAACTGACTTACCAGAATCTTGTATTTTACCTTGATCATTAAAAGTAACGATATTATCAACCACTGCGGTAGGAATTCGTATAAGTACATCTGGCAGTTGTATATTGCTTGTCTTTAATCGTCCTTGTTTATCCTGAAAAACAACGACTTCATTTTGATCCACACTTGTAATATTTAATAAATCATCAATCTCATTTCTGAGTTGATCGAGAGTTGCGTATTTAGATAAATCACCTTGCTGCTGAGTTTTACCACGAGCAGATCTTCCGTAAATATCTACCATTATATGTATCAATATCTGTTTAAATGTGACAATGTGGTATATTCATGCACGATTTTATGAGGTGGTTTTGTTGATTTTGATATAGCATCAAGTACATTAAGTACTTCATGACCACATATTGGTGGATCAGTTAATGTTTGTGTTGGTAACGTTGTATACCAGATTGGAGCAGTATTATTGCTGACATAATGAAGAAATTCTTTTGGTGGCACTAATCCATATGAATCAAAGTAAATAGTTCCACGTGGATCAATTGCATATCCAACCCAATGCGTGCCTGATCCAGAATTTTTATCGAGATTGATAATACCAGTTTCTAAATCGCTAGCGATTTTAATTAGTTGATCGCGCATGAAAACACCTCTGAAGTTTTTTATTTTTAGTTTTTTTAGCAGCATTGAGTAAATCAAAATTGGACATAGACGATATCAGTAAACTGTCCCGGGAAGTTTTAGGCCCTTTCCGTACCATGAATGTTGGGTCCCTGGCAATCTGAGACCTTTTCCCTTTTTTTAAATTCCCTTTTCCTGTTGCTTTCTTTAATGCCATTCCAGCAGCTCTTCCAACAGCACCTAATGCAGCTGCTTTTGCAACAGCTGGGGCTGCAGCTGCTATTAATGCTGGTATAGCTGCGAGAAGTGGAAATATACCACCCGTCTTAGCGATGTCTTTGATGGCGTCCGCAGAAAGATTAAGTTTGACGCCTTTATTTGATTTTTTGGCTTCATTGAAGTTTCTGAATTGACGCTCGGTCAACGATAATTTATTTGAACCGCTCATCTGTTCTCGCTTTAGCGATATTTTTATTCCACAGTTATTTTTTGATGCTGATTGTAGCCTTTTAATCTGACCGGGTGTCAGGGTAACGCTAACGTGATTGTATGACATTATAATTATTATCCTGATTTTAAATCAGATGATCTAATTATGTGTTACATATTTTCTACTGGAGCATCAACGACTCTCATTCGTCCACCAACACCTTCAAGTAACATCGTCTTATCGCTGAGTATAACGGCTATTGCTCTATAGTTGTCAATACCTTTTACTACTGGTGGTCCTACTGCTGCTACTGGCTTCAGCACGCGAGCTCGAAAATGTATACCAACTACTGATTGTCTGGTTAAATCTAAATGTTCCAGCGAAAAGTAATAAATCGGATATAAGGTTGTAAAATCTAACTGTGATATTTGTAAACCAGTATCAATGTTCTGATCACGTCCCATAAATGTCATTAATCGATGATAAACCCGTGCTACATGATTATTTCCAAAATTCAGTAATATATCCTCGGATGGTTCTTGATGTCCATTTATCCTTAATGAAACTTCAGAAACACCGAGTTTATCAAATATCATAATACTACGTTGTTGATTATTTATTCGTGCAATATTTTGAAACGCGATAAATACATGCCGTGGTGCAGAAACACCTTGTTGTGATGCTATCTGCCACGTAAATAAACCATCAATATTACTCTGGATAGCATCTGTGGTCACTGTCAACCATGACAACATTGATTTACCGCCTTGACTCATAAAAGATAGCAACCGATCTTCTTCAGATATTGAGGGAGTCATCACCGGCATCCACAATGAAAGTTTTGTTAGTACTACTTTACCAGCATCACCAATGGGTCTCCATAATGCATCATTATCAGTGCCTTTTCGTACAAGTACAACCGTATGTTTGGCTCCGAAAATGACTTTTCTGACATTTCTACAGAATCCAAAAATATGTGACAGTGGAATTGCACATGAAAATGTTCTCCTATTATCTTTTAACATCGCTCGACGTGCTGCAAATCCTAAATTAAAATCGGGATTTGGAAAATATAGACCTTCAATAGTAGCAACAGCAACAGGAGGATTAGCTCGATTATTGGGCTGTCGAACAACCTGATTTCTGTTATCAGGGTGGTCAGAAGTATCCTTCGCAAACATCATTGATGGTCCAGCCGATCTTGAATAATCGTCGCTGTATCTCACAAGACCAAGTATTGTTGTAGCAACATCAACGTCTTTCTGAATTGATTCAATATTTTTTCCGTCAATCATGTACGTAGCGCTATCAAATAACGCCATAATACCATTATTAACAAAACCAACCCTAACATCAGCTCCATATTCTACTGGTGCTGCAGGAGCAGCGTTATTTTAAATTTCACCTTCTACTTCAATAAATGCCTCAGCGGGTAGGAAATACCTACTTGTATCTTGAACCTGTAGTTCAATTCGTCCACGCTGATCTGGAATTCGAGCGTCATAAGAATAATATTGATAATCACACACAGACTCATCCTTGAGTACTGGTGCATCCATGTCGAACGCTGTATCAGATATGCGTTTAAACATCTTTATTATATTTGCTATCGTCTAACACGAAGACCACTTCGAGAAGTGAGACCACTTCCAGCTATCAGACTAGCGGTTATATTTTTTCTTTTTCTGACATTGGTACATCAGCCAACTCTGCTAGTTTTTGATTAGCAGCTTGGTTTATTATTTTACTAATATTTGCAGGCATTACTTCAGTGCTAGGTAATTTTACAGGTTGAGGTCGGACCGCAGGTCAGCGTATTAATCGTGTTAGTCTATCTTTGATTGCTGAGAATGCTTTACTAGCAATATTACCAACAGCACCAATACCTTTTTCACGAACAATATCAATAGCTTTCATTGATAGTTGCTTTGCAATCGGTATTGCTTTTGGGGCTATCCTTCTAAATAGACCTTGAACAACATCACCTAGTCCATCTCCGTAGGTTGTTTTGTATACTGGTAATCGAGAATTTACCGCCCTGACCATGGTTGGTCCACGTTGAGTACTATGTACGATCATTTTATTATAATAACTTTATTTAATTACATACTCAATCCAGTGACTTAGTCACTATAGTAGTCATCGGCGATTTCATTAATGAGAGACCGATATACATTAATATCCATAATTCCACCTGTAAATAATCGTTTATAAATATCAGCTGCTTCATTAATGATTTCTGGAGAATTATTACCAGCTCGTTTTCCTCCAATGAGGATTTCTAGTCGATCAACATCAGCAAGAACGTTATTAGGACAAGTAATAAGTCCACTTCCATGAGTAGTAAATCCACTTCCAGTTGCGTTACCAGAAGAGGTGTCTGACGGCAAATATTCTTCTTCCTCCTCTTCCTTTTTGCTTGATTTTTGTTGTTTTGGAGATTGTATAAATTGCTGTGATAGTGGTGATAATATTTGTGGCAACTGTTGTTGTGGTGGTGGTGATACTTGTTGTGGTAGAGGTGGTAGCACTGGTGATCGTGGTAATTTAAATCGTGGTAATTTTTGTGGTTTTGGAGACTGTGGCAATTGTTTAATTCTTTCTTCTATATATCTATGTACAACCTCATCAAATCTGTTAAAATTTTCAATATCTTCATTAGATCTAATTTCTGGAACACCAGTATAGATGCGAAATATATCTCTAATCCAAATGTCAGATTTCAGAGATTTAACGTGTTCTGGTTTTACATATTTTTGTCTTTCATAATATCCAAACCCGGCAATATCAAATAATTGGTTTGGATCCTTGATAGCAGCGATACCTTCAGGCGTAAATTTATCTATTATCTTAGTTCTGGTTCTTGGTGGTTGTGGTGGTTGTGGTGGTGGTTGAGCAGCTTGAATACGACCAGCAATATCAGCAGGTAACGTTTCAAGAGCTCGTTGTGGTGCCTCAGTTGCTGTAACAATTTTCTTTGTTGGTTCGACAATCGGTTTAAATAATTGTTTTGTATCCTCTTCAAATTCAACCTGAGACTCTTGACGAGATTGTAACTGTTGTTTAACTAAATCACGAACAGGTAAATATTTTCTAATTGCTTCTAGTCGCTCTCGAGCTAATCTAGCTGAATGTGGTTCTCCAATACTCATTTATTTTAATAATATCTATACTGGCTGTTTAATTCATAGCAGCAGAGAGGGTGAACGACAAAAATTGAGTGACCAGACAAGTAAACGAGTCGCATAATAATTTGAAAAAGAGTCAAAAATAATCTTACCCAATTAGAGAATTTTTTGGTTTAAACGTTATTGGCGGTATTTTTCAGCTTCGTAGGAACCTTTATTTTTGTAAAATAAGGTCTCTACGACTTTGTAGGGTTCACCCTCTCTGCTGCTGACGGCACTGTCTTGATGATGATATTTTTATTTTATTGGTTATCATTATCATCATCGTCGTCGTAATAGTAAAAGAAATTATTATTAAACATCTTAAGATTTGTATATGTCTATAATGGTCATCATCATCATCATTTTTGTAATAAGAATCATCATTAATCATGCTATTGTATTTTAGATGTTTTACACTTTGTACATCTTTTTAACTTTTTCAATCACAAATTTAAAAGACAGCATCCTAGTGCAAATTAGTGAACGAATCGCTGACACACTAACCCTCACCCTTACTTCCGCTTCAAACGAAATTATAACATAAAAGCAATATAAACAACCCAGCCGGCGCAGGCACACTTGGCCTAGCTCGCCAAACAGGAAAAGGCAAGACCAAGTAATCTCAAAAAGGGCAGTGACTGGATTTTTCGTCGACCAGAACAGAGGCGTCTCAAGGCTGTGCAAGAAGCAAGAGAATCTTTGTAACAAGATAACCGGGTTGGATTTCAGATTCATAACAGAACACTTTTGATGGTGATACAAATACAATGTTTATTGATGAATGACTTGAATGAGAAAAGAATTATGATTAATACGTGCGTGTATAAGATCCAAATATTGGACAAAATTAACACAATCCGCACGAACCTAATAATGTAACATAATGTGAATACAAGTAAATGACCTTACGCAGTACAAGGACAAAGGTTAATGATTCACAGTAATTTCACACGACGAAAAGAATGATGTGTTTTACTCAAATAGTAAAAATGATGTACGTTACTTATATAGTAAAATGTATTCACTCAAACAGTGAAAAATGAGGTACTTTACTCAAATAGTAAAGTGATGAAAACAAAGGGACACATATCATACAAAATATCTTTACACTCCCAAAACACTGGGTGTAATAAACCACAAAATTAGCCCACGGCTAAAAGATTACATGCATGGAGTAACACAAAACACTCCGTCACTAGCACACTTGGATACCAGTCACACCGGTCAATCAAACAGTCAGCATTTCAGGTAGTCACCGACCACAATTCATTTCCTTGGTCAATCAAGCAATTCCTTGGTCAATCAAGCAATCAGCGCCCACCAATTCGGTCACCAACGCCCGATCACCTGCAACTCGACCAGCAACACACTGTTCACTCAGCTCTATGGCTGCTATGGTTCAGCTATGGTTAGTTCAACAGCTGATACCACGTCGACTCCGATCAACTGAAAATACATCTAACACCGTGTACTATGCATGACACGGGCATCTACGATAACACGTAATGACGTTATATACGGTACTCTGTACAAATTTACATTATCGGCACTACATTACAAAGCAATAAACAGGTTCAGAAGTGAACCTACCTGTGTCCGATAAGAATCCTATGGTACTAAACGCTTCTTAAAAATGCAACTTTATTGCCATAATAAATCTCTTGCTAAGTCACAAACAAGAAGAGAAAATACTTCATTATACTACATAAGCCAAAGCTACATAGAAAATATACGAACATAAACGTGGTAGTACAATAGTTATATCTTACACACAAAAAATTAATAAATAACTCGCATACCTCTACAACTGAAGATGTGCAAGTCCTTAAGTTTTATTGGTGTGGTCCCTCTCAGACTTGTCATCATAGAGGAGACCCCCTAGTTCCAAAATTTAAAGGGTTTTTTATGTTTTTCTGTTTTATTAATATGTGTGTGCTATTTGTATTAATTTTATAGAATTTCGTTTTTATGAATTCTTGTTTTAGGGTTTATACACCATTTTTCCTATTCTATTGTAAAATACTCCTCAACCCGGTCTGGTCTTGGAGTTTATTTATTGTAAGTGATCATTGCCGGTGATCAGTATTGTCCATGTGTGCTATATGTGTGTGCTATTATGTATGTATGCTATATTGTGTTAATATTTGGACTGGCATATAGTCAAATCTTTATAGTAGTTATTTAATTTATTCCAGATTCAGTTTAACTCGAGAAATTCAGTTGGACACATTTGTCTTAACCTTATTTCTCGGTCTTGTAGAATCTTTATATTTTATTGTATGCTGAATATTTGGAAAGATAGTTAAGAGAATATAGAATGTAATGGATAGGATGTGTTATATTTGCGTGCAAGTGTTTCTGTTTTCGTAATGTTCTTGTTCGGCTCCCTTTGGCGATTCGGTGCGAGCTGTACTACCACACGTGAGTCCCGTAGCTTTGGCCTCGCACCTTAGAATCCCCTGGGTAGCCTTTTCAGTGTTTGTTTGTTTTGTTGGTTGCATAAAGTGTAAAGATCCCTACATATATGCTATTATAAACAAAGACTTAAATTCAAATTAATTATCTAAATCTCTTCTTATCTTCATTATTTTGTTTATATAGTCAATTAATTCTTTATAAATTACTTTATCATTAATTTTATCAGTATATAAAAGTTGTTTATCATTTAAATTTATAATTTTATTTCTTAGTATCTGTCTTTCCTGTTTAGTCTTGGTACAAAATAGTATCATGTGGTTTTATGAATCTATAAATTTTCCGCATAACCTAAGATATATAAGATGTTAAGTGCCTTTTAAAGGCTAACTCTCCTGTTAACCATTTGTCGTGCAGGTACAGGAACAGCCTATTTTGTATCACAGCCGATCCTATACCAGCCCAGTTTTTCCAAACAGTCGTTCAGTCTAGCTGAGGGTGTTTGAATTCTATTTCTTGTTTATCACTTAATGTTGCATTTAATAAAGTAACATAAGTATCATTGTTTAAATCCCAAATTTTTGGGTTCTCTCTATATATGTATAGTATATCCTTTATTCTCCTATATGTTCCTCGTGGTTCTAAGAGTTTACTCAGTTTATTATTTTTGTATATTTCATTATTAAATCTACATAAATATCCGAAATTATAAATATATATAGCTTCACACGGATATTTTGGATTATTGTCTAATTGTTTAAATCTTATTTAAAATTAATGATTTTTGTTTTATGCTCAGGTTTGGCAGGGCTAATCCCCCTCTATCTTTAAGTCTGCATACATGTTTTTTCTTAAGATAATGTATGGTATTATTCCAAATATAGCTCAATATTTTTCTTTCAATCGTTCCTATCATTGCTTCAGTTAAGTGAACAGAGTTTATTACATAATTCAATTGGCTGTATAAATAGGTTTTAGCCACCTGTGTTCGGTCTATGAGGTTTAATCTTGTATATTTCCAAGTTTCAATCTGAGAATCAATCTTTTTTACTAACTCACAGTAGTTTTTCTGAGTAGAGTTCATCCCAAAAATAATCCCTAATGCTTTTACATGCTTGTCACAGAATAAGGCAAGAAATAACTTGGTTTTGCCTTAGATCTATTTTTCACCTTTATTCGTTGTGCAGGCGTACAACGTTACCTGGGGTGAATCATTGTTTCTCCAGGTGAGCAATTCTGAAACTACATGCGACGAAAGTCACGAAAGGCATGGTATACATGAGTATTTGACCATGACTATTATTCACTCCCCTATGGATTTAAGGTTGATTCATTTCAAACTGTGGCACAGGCCATTTGGATTTTGTCAGGGAGTGAACGTTCTCCGGCCATAGGGGTAAGTGTTAAATTTATATTTTATTTGATTTACGAAACCTATTCTCGTTTGTATGTCATATCGGGTAATGAAGCCTTTTACGTTGCGAACTTTGCTATTACAGTTTAATTTATGAGTATGTATCTAGCAATTTAATTCAGAACCCATTATTATAACCAGTGCGGTTTTATTGTAGCTGTTTAGGGCTGACGGTAGCTGTTTAGGGGTGGGCGTAGCTGTCCAGAGTGGCGTGCTGTCTAAGTTTGAGAGTAGCTGTCCATAGTGCAGTGTGCTGTCCTTACGTATATGTATACATAAGATTATACATGTGGTGGAATCACGAATATAGACGTAACCAATACAAGGGTGCTGGGTGCCGTATGTACGTATAAGTACTTGTGGTGGATCCGTGATGGGTGGGAGCGGTCGATAAATGTGGGCCAATCCAAGGATCCAGCGAAACTGTGTGGTGTAACAGTTTGTGAATTGTATGACTGTTCAAGTTTTAACAGTGATATGTTTTGTTTCAATTGATTGTGGTTTCAATTGAGTACAATATTGTTTGCATTACATGAGATTATGTGAATCTCGCTTTCAGTATTGCATTACATGACATTATGTGAATCTCGCTCTCATAGCATTCATTGTTTATTTGAAACTTACATACGTGAGATTTGGGGCCCCGAGTGGCCGAGTGGTCTAAAGCGCTCTCCGTTACGGATCACTGCCATCTCACCTGTCTGCGTGGGTTCGAGTCTAGGATTCGGCGAATGTGGATATGTGATAAAGCTTGCCAGTTGCTTCTCGTGGGTCGGTGGTTCTTTCCGGGGATTTCCCGGTTTCTTCCTCCACCATTAATACTGGCCGCCATGTATAGCCTATCGTGTGCTGAAAAATGGCGTTAAGCCCCACAACAACAACAACATACGTGAGATTATGTGAATCTCGCTTACATTGCGTGATATTAGCGGAAATATTTTTGCAATCCATGAGGTTATTTGAACCTAGCTTTTTCATGCTAGAGGTATATGAATCGTATTTTTGTATTTTTGTTTCTTTCTTTTCATTTCGTGAATGTGTGTGTAGAGTGATTGGATCAATCGTATGATAGGAGAGGGAGAGAGTCAGTGCATTTGTACTATATACATATATATACTTAGTAATTCATTTTATAAATTTCCATCATCCATCACATTGTGTTTGTGTTGTTCATTTAATCCAAGAAAAGAAACCCACTCGGTTTCAATTCTGTTACAATGCTCTTTAATCAGATTTGGGGGAAGCCCAGGGTGGTTTCTTCTCCAGTTGCCTGTTAGTAAAATTTCCGTTTTATTGACAAAACGTTCCGTAGTGTAAAGATTTAGTCTTATGGTGAGGCATTTATACACAGACGATGCAACCCTACATCGTCTGTGCACTTGATGTATTCGGTTTTTCACATCTAAAGCACTTCGCACGTGCGGCATAGGATGAACCGAACTCACTGTTTCGAAATATTGTACAATATACTTTATCACCCTCGGGTATCGCTGTGCACAAAAAAACGAAACCCGAGTACACGTATTTAATAAATGAAAGGATTTATACAAATCCGTGACATCTTGTTATCACGACCTTGCAAGAATACAGATAATAGCTGAAGATCTCTCTTATTATTTTGCTCATATTTGTCTCTCTGTCGATCTTGATGGAGTGACAGCCCAAGACCACGACTCAGTCGACCACGCAGACTACGACTTAGTCGGGGCGATCCAGAAGACAACCAAGTTGACGATCTACGTCCTAGTCGGCGATCCCGAAGACTACCCAGTCGAATACGCAGTCTATGACCTAGTCGGCGATCGAGAAGGCGACCAACTCGACGATTCAGACTGCGATCGAGAAGGCGACACAGTCGAATTTCTAGTTGGCGACCAGAAGCAATAAATACGACGATATCCCACTGGGGTAGAAAATCTGTCATGTTTTGGAGCCCCAGACGTCAGACAGATACAGTATGATATCACTCCAATATAAAGACCTATCTTAAGAATCCCAGAAAGCGAGACTCTGGGAAGTGTAGCCGAGTGAATTCCGCTACAATATGATCCATGTATGCAATATAAACAAATATGATTAATGAATTTTCATCAACAAGTATGATGGTGCATTAGATTGTCACACGTATAATGACACTGAATTTAGATTCCGAGCCTACCACACATATTCCACTAATATATAATGATGTTTATCTCGCTGCATCCAGGCGATCGATACGAGATATTTCCGATTCCACAGCTCAAAAATGGTTTAAGAACGACACTTAGAAACTTAGAATGCCTTTCACGGTATTATACAGTTCTATCACATAATGGATAGCAAGAAAGATTACATTTTCATTTACACTTATCTCTACATTTGAAGATTGTATTTCACACTGAGCTTTTCTTTACAGAATATAATTTTGTCTCAGATCTCCTTTTATATTAATATAGATACGGTCAAAATGTAATTTAATGAGATGAAGATAATGGGGATTAACAAATTCTAGGTTAACATCATACGTGTTTCTACCTTCTGATGACGGGACTAATGATCATAGGGCATTTGGTCATAGGATAAATGGTCATAGCCAAATGGTCATATGGAAGTTTGGTCATAAGAGCTAAAGGTCATAGTACTGTCGGTCATAGAATCCTGAATACCAATAATATTATAATTTTGACTTCGTGTGACTGATTTTCTGCAAGACCGTTCAAAACAAGTATTGGTTCCTTTTTGTCTAAATCACTATACAATATTGACTCTGCTTGAGTTAATTAAAAGATATGTGGGTTTCGTTTGACTGGTTTCTGTCTTCCTCAATGTAAAACTATTATTATATTGGTTTCTTATAAGTCACTGTAAAATAATAGACTGCCTGATTGACTTTATTCAAAACAAGTATTGGTTTTGTTTGACTGGGTTTCTGTATTAATCACGGTCAAATATCAAAATTTGGATCGTGGATAAAAGGAATGAATTTTGCGCAGATGTGATTAGTTTTGAAAATGGAAGTATAGGTATATATGGAACTTCTACGCATCAAAAAAATATTAGACTTATCGGTTTCGAGTTCTGTAGGTAGAAAGAAAATGCAGAGGGACGTTTTATCTGGATATGTTGCATGACACGAATGCGTACATGTGAAGCTAATGAAGTTTCTGATGGTTTGAAAATTGTTAGACAAGATATCGAACATCACACTCATGAAGGCACGCTGCAAGAGTACTCGCTCCAAAGTTTGCTGGACCGAACGCAATATAAGAATCTTTATCCTGATTAGCGAAACGTGGTTTCTGCTTGATGCGATCGTTTCTCAGCCGATCCAGAAAGCTTCATAGTTGGATGACTGCACTGAAACAAAGCTTGTATGCCATAATGTCATCCTTCTTCCGAATTCATTGTTCGTGCTAGCCCTTCTCCTGCGGAGTCTCGTTGATTCCAGACTGATAGGAAACAGCGTTGGACCGTATTGGTTACCATGCCGACGTCGACCCCGCACGTACGTGTGCTCGAAATAGCTCAATAGTTCATCCATGTGTTCAACATCAGGCATGTTATCTACCAGAATATCCAAAGCCTCAGCCATGTCGTCAACTGGAATGAGCTACTTTCATTCCAATTTCATTAACTTTGCGGAGAACACTTTGTAACAGATGGACGTAACATCCTCTTGCTATAACACTCGGAAATGCATATCTGCATGCGAACATTGCGCTTATTTCAAAGTCGGTCAAGATGACATTCGGTGCAGCATCTGAAATTAACGGTTTCACTTCTATCCTCAATTACAGACAAAAGTCAAGCATACAATACAAATTAAATATCGTATAACAATTATTACATATGACTGATACCTATGACAAATAGTCCTTGTGACAATTCCTTATGACCAAAGCTCCTTGTGATCATAACCTTGTGACCAATTAAACTATTACCGTTAATCCTAGAACCGATTCTACATCATCACTGACGGAAGTGACAGAAACCACTTTAAAGGGGAATGACTCTCAGCAAGTAAGCTGATATGTTTCCCACTACATTGTACTTGCCCTTCGTTCCGCTCGATATGGTATAGAAAATACATGAAAATTTGGTTCTTTACGCTAATGTATATGGTTGTGACGAGGTCTGTGTTCCTACCCAGAATAGTAAACAAACAAAATGTGAGTTACATTGTTTGCTGTTTGAAAGATCATTTTTAGACGACGAGAAGGTGCATTGTATGCAATCAGTATATGTACGTCTTTCTGTTGAGTTAAAATGGATGAAAGCGTATCGTTGAGATGTCGACCATTAAAATGCAGAAATACTTGTGTCTTACACGCTTGTACTTTTTTGTTTAATTGTAATAGGCTCGATCCTTGCAACAAAGTAAAGAGATGAACCGTTGTTCTTGCTTGACAGAAATTTTCAAGGAAAAAGTCAGGTGTGAATTGATGGCTTTCCATCACATGTGAACAAAATGGATATATTCTGACACAGCTTCTTGGAATCATGTGATGTGTGCTAAAAGATGAAATTCCCCACTGGAAACTTAAAGATGTTCAAGGTTGTGTCAGCAACACAGATGACAGTCAGCTATCATGAACCCATCGGTTAGCTGTCTACTTTCCCAAGGATCACGGTGAATAATATTTTGATGTCTATGGATTACCTCCTCTGTAAGACGACTTCGTGAGAAGGAATGTTTTATGGACTCGATTCTATAATGCGATATGATAAAAATCACATTTCATGGTGTCTGGACAACATATTATGTATAGTTTGTTCATCAACGTAGTCTGGGATATCCCTTAGCAAATTTAGTGACTTGTTTTGATCGTGAGAACTCTAGAAAGGATGATAAACAAGTAAAAGATTGTTTTGTAGACATTGTGGCTATCTTTTGTCTTTAGCTCAGAAACGTAGTGTGCAAAATGACAGGGCCTTCGATCATTGGAAGTAAAGTTTGACTGTACAACGTTGTCAACCTTGTACATACGTTCATGTTTTATATTTTGGTTTGTTTATTTGATTGTTTTTATTTGTGTTAAAGTAGCTTCTTCTTATAACTAAGCATGGTTATGTTTAAAAACAAGAAATATTATTGTCTTTTATTGAAAACAAATTAGTATGGACATGCCCTTTCACATTAATCTCTATCGATCTTTATAATGTTTTCTTTCACTCCAGCGTAATGAATCTGATTCCATCAAGTAATGCGGTGCATTCGTCAGATTTGTAATTCATCCTTGCTTGTGTTTGATTGTGTGTGTATATTTTATCAATTCTTTACATCCCACCACTCTTATGTGATAGTAGGTTTGTGTGTATGTAAGTATAATGTGTGCAAAGAACTTGCCCATTTCGTTGGTTAGTAAGTGTAGGGGTCTTGATCACTCCTACAGAGTGTTGGATAGTACTCAACAAGTGAGTTTTGGATAGTATGTTGTGATTTCATCACCTTCGTTTACATCATACCCTTTTGTTTGATATTAGATGTGGGTTTCATACACCACACGAGGCATTTTGGACAGTGTGTATGGGTTGTTCGATAGTATAGGTGGTTATTGGATTGTAATCAAATTGCGGATGTTTGATAGTACTCAAAACATGGATGTTGGATAGTACTCTAAAAAGGTGACTGTTAGGCTGTATGTTTGTGTGATTTCATCGCCTTCTTTAACATTATATCCTTTCCGTCTGATAGTAGATTGCGGCAGTTATATATTATAAAGGTTTTGGATAGTGTTGGATGGTTACCAATAGGTTGGTGTTGGCTAGTATATTAAACATGGATGTTGGATAGTACACAAAAAGTATGTGTTGGATAGTAGGGTGCGTGCTGGATATTAATCAAAACGTGGGTGTTGGATACTGTTTTTGTGATTGCATTCCTTTCTTTTACATCATGCCCTTTTCGTCTGATAGTAAAGATTGGATTTTACACACTACACAAGGCGTTTTTTTTAAAGTGTATATGGGGTGTTAGATAGCATATAACTAAGTGATTGGTTAGCAGATAACTAAGTATGGTACATAAGATAACAATTCCCATATTAAATTCTCAAATGCCCCCATAAACATTCGACCTTTTTGAAGCTATACACTTTCAATCTTTTTTCCATGTTAAATTCCCGTAGACCCTTATAAGAGCTGGATGATATTCATAAAGCAGGTGCTGGATTGTAAAAGTGTGTATTTGGATTGTAACCAAAAATCGCTTTTGCACCCTATCCTTCTTTGGTGACCGTTTGTGTTTGTATGCAAGGGTATATTAGGCCCTGGTATGTCTATAAATACTTTCTTACTCTTGTTTTTGACCCTGTAAACATTGTTGGCACTATAAATATGTTTGACCCCCAGTACTGTCCCCCTATTAAACCTATTGACTCATTTTATATAGCAGGGGTGCACAACCCCCCGGACCGCGAACGCGTTCTGTCCGGCCCTCAGGGCAAATTAAAACAACACAGAAATCTGGCCCGTGAACAGTAATTATATTAAAGAAATTAGAAATCCATTCAGTCTTCACTTTACATGTAAAAATAAAATTACATAAAACCTTCATGTCAAGCAGTAGTTTATTACAACATTTATTAACGTTAATTTCGTTTACCAAGTCGCTGTTGTATAGAACATGTAGCGTCGTGTTTGCGGCCCTCGAGTGGTCTTAGAAAATGCAATCTGGCCCTTGGCCGAATAATGTTGTGCATCCCTGTTATATAGGATTTCCCGTCAGAGCTCAGGAATACTTTTGACCCAATAATATTAGTCCCATGTTACACCGACATTAAATGTTAACGTAAAACAGTGAGGCATATTATGGTCAACTCTAACAACGTTACCATCCACCCCAAAGTTAAACAAATAGTCGCCTATACAATAACCATTTGAATCCCAAGTACCATCCCAACTGACACCGTAAATTCTACACTCGCACAGATTTCTCGTAAATGAATTTCCAATTATTTTAGTGATAACTCAGATTAAATATTGCTTGTTCATAGGTCTTAATTATTTATAGTTGTAAGACTTATTTAAACCGCTTCTAATTATTTCTCACTTGATTTATTGGTTTATAAAGTAATAATTTCTCGAACGTCCAGTAAATATCGCCGGGATTTTAAAACACACACACACACACACACACACTATATATATATATATATATATATATAGTGTGTGTGTGTGTGTGTGTGTGTAACACTTCGGGTTGTTATTGGTAATCTTCATGCGGTATTTCTGCAACTCGTATTATGAAAGTCACTAATACTAGTGTAATCATTTCCAGTTATGTAGATAATGTTTTCATTTACTAAAATAGTTTATGCAAGTGATGATTTTTAATAACGTTTTAAAAAACTACTACTATAGAAAATATATATCTTATTAAAATTTTCTAAAATATCAAGGACAAGTTTAGTTCTGCGGAAAAGTCAAAGTTTAGGTTTTCTAGAAGAATGAAGTTATCGTATCATATATTAATTTGTACTAAAAATGAAGTTTAGTCTGTACTGACAGTTTATATATGTAAGCTTGTAGCTACTGGCGAAGAACCAGTTATCTTTCAGAAGAGTTAGTTCAGTAAATATACACTAAACATTTTCAGTTTAAAGTCTGTCCTCCTTCTATTCGGTGTGTCTCATCGAACAAACAATGACACCGCACTGTCTGACGGTCTTTCAGGAATATTCAGGGGCCGAGAGTTAATGCAGTAAGCTGAACACTATGGGAAAGGAAGGAAGAGTATATCTTACTTTTATGTACATCTATTTTGTGTGCTTGACTTTTGTCCATGATTGTAGACTGTTCTTTTAAGATAATGCTCATTTGTAAACAACATGTTTGCATAGCTAACTTTCGGTCCATGATTGTATACTGGAAACAATTTGTAGCAAGAGTTCAATGCCAGTCTTGTTTATAGTTAGACTAGGTTTTTCCGTTGGAAAATCTTCACATTATATTTTGTTATAGATCGAGTGTAAATATGTATAAATAGGGAATTAGTAATCAAATTATTCATTCCTGTATTAGATCAGTCTTGGTAAAACAAATAATTCATCCCTTTATTTGATCAGTCCGTGGAATCTATTTGTTATCAGAGTTTACAGTTATGAATAGATAACATTTTAGAGGAATTATTTATTTAAATCAATCATTGGAATTAGTACATGCTCATTGACTTGAATAACATTACTTGGATTTTTTTTTTTTTTTTTTTACTGATTCAAAAACATTCTGGGTTGCATCATGGTGATACATCAGGACATTCATGGCTATCGCAATTAAATCGAAACGTTATATACCTTCGGACTTGTGATATGGCATTTGAGATTGTTTGTGATTTATTTCATAATGCTGTAAGTGTATGTTCAATTTTCACTTTTTCTCGCAGAGAAATAAATCGTTTGTTGATTTTACTAGTTTGTTTGTTTCGTTTCTTTCTGTTACATAGTGTAAGACATAGAATCATATGACAAAGAAATCAATTACGAATAATCTAATGGCATCTTGCAGTTCATTTAGTTGTTTGGGGTGGGTGGGTAAAGAATTCTTAGTAGTATATGGGGTTACCGTAGCGTCAATGGGAATTAGCATTACAGACCCCCCCTGGGCCAGTATAGCGTCAAGAAATAAAATCTCACCCTGGGCCTGTATAGCGTCAATGGAAAATTGAGTAGAGGGACTAGCACACCCTGGGCCTGTATAGCGTCAATGGAAATTTTGTAGAGCGGCGACTAGTAGACTGTGGGTTTGTAGAGCGATAAGCGACAGGTGGCATGACGTCACACTGGTAACAATGTAGCAAAAAGAGAAGTACTGTGACGTCAGGCTACCTGAGAGAGGACTATAGACAAACACGAATCAAGAGTGTTCGTGTTTTTAGTAGAGGAAGGGTTTTATATATATATATTTGTTTAGGGTGGAGACCAAATGAAAATTAAGATCTTTTCGAGGCATTGGAAGTGGCCCTGAAAAGGGCCTTTGGGTTCTTCTTCTTCTTTTATTTTCTCCAGTTCTTCAACCAGTTCCTGACTTTTTGAATAATTCCTTTCTTCTTTTCTTTCTCTGGCATCCAGTCAGGATGACCCATAGCTCTAAATTTCTCTTGCACTTTTATCCAATTGTTGTTTAATTTCTCAAACTCTTCTTTCTTCTTTCTATTTTCCTTCTCCTTTTTCTCTTTTGTCCAGTTCTCTTCTTTTCTCCAGGTTTCTTTGATTTTCTTCACC
>JAECUM010090821.1:0-58675 GCA_016617855.1 Megalonaias nervosa
CTCACAAGAGGTACAAAGACAACCTCAAGATGCACATCAAATGGGCAGACCTTATACCGCATCAGCTCGAGCTCGCTGCCTCAGACAGAAGTCACTGGCGAGTCCTGACCAGAAAAGCCAGTTCCACCTTCGAGGCTGACCGCCGCCAGCGTCTTGCGGCAGCCCGTGAGAGACGTCACAAAGCTGCGTCTCAGCCACCCCCAAGTACCGGTGTCCCATGCCCCACCTGCAACCGCCTGTGTTCATCGGAATTTGGACTCCGGAGCCACATACGCGTCCATCGTTGATGAGACTGCACAACATGTCTTCCTCGGCCCCCGAGAGACTACCAATTGATTGATATATATATATATATATATATATATATATATATATATATATATATATATATATATATATATATATATAAACTCTCTTTGTTCGTATTCAGATTGGCGATTCACACTGCACAAATTCTGACATGATGTGATCTTAACAAATAACGGTCCTTACAAATTCCTGTATTTCGGTAAGATACACGCTATATTTGTACAAATGACCTTAGCTTGAAATTCATTGCCTTCGCATAGCAATTGATTAGAAATTACCACGTGTTCTCTACAGACACATGCGGCCGTATAGACCATCATACATTACTACACGTCTTATTTACATTTGACTAGTCAATTCGTGTTCAATAAGATAAATGTTCAATTACTTATGGCATAATATTCACTAAATCTAACTACAATAACCAATAACCTGTAAGATCATTTAAGCATTGCGAAATCATATATAAATATACAATAATCATTAACTCACTACAACAATATCATCCTACACAGGAAATCAATTTATGTAACCATAAAAAATATGACACATCTGTGTATTAGGGTTAAGTCATAAATCTCTATGAAATACTGCACATTGAATATCTGATTACATGCAATTCATCAATTCTATCAATGAACTAACGGTAAAATTAATAAATAAATTGCATACAACTCTCAGCAACAGATTCCTATGAACTTGAATAATCGAGACATAGCATGAATCATAAGCATATCAAACACATTTGCATAAAACAAACAAATGAAAATAGAATATTATATTGAAACTAAAATTGCGTACCTTAATGCTGTTCTTTCTTCATCCCCACACAATTGTGTGTCAAATCTATATAGCCTGTCGTTTTTTTTTCCAAGACAGCTATCTGACCTTTCTTTGTTAACGAGGGAAACACAATTCTATTGTTCCCACGGAGTTAGACCTTTCGTTTTCTCACAAGGGAAGAGTCGAACTGAAGAATTCTGAGCAAGTCGGTACCCAAAATTCTAGTCTCCCAAAGTATACGCCTTAATTCTTTACTGACCAATCGGAAGTAACTGTTCCTAGAATTCTCCCCTAATAATCCTGTCTTTCATCAGATTTCACCAGCCTAAAATATGCTGCAATTAGCTTTCCTTTGAAGATCAATTATTTGACATAAAGTCCTCTCCCGACTGATACGGTTGTAACTCTATGTACACTGTGTCACTATACTGTACGATGACTCGGTCAAATTCTACTGAAGCTTAACGTAGACCCTTTTATGTTTCAGAGATGAAATTAAAGAAATGTCAGTGAACTTTCTCAAGACCTTTTGGCTTGACTATGCTAACTTCAATGCACAATTTATTCACATTAAGTTTCAGTAAGTCTTCAAAATTTGCCACATTACAATGGGTTAAATATTTTTCTAGTGCTTTAAAATGTTATATTCAATTGGGAATATAAGTACATTATTATCATGATATTTTTAATCTAGTCTTTATAAAACCCCTTAATTTTTAATTTATTTTTCAGACCCAGTTAATGGAAGGCATGTACTATTGTTCCTTTTTCTAAGATATATCAGGATGTTAGTGTATGCTTTTCTTTTCCTTCATCCAAATGTTTGTACATCTGTCTGTCATATTACTTATACTTTTGGCCAGAGTCTCTCCTCTAGTCAGATTGCCAACCAAAGATGGAATAAAGCTGACAGATATAGCATTAACAATATTTCAGTTTTAATTGTTCTTTATCTTTTTATGACAGGGTGATGGAATTTAGAATTAATGTCATTCCATCTTATTCAATTTCCCAGCATTTGTCCTTTCCCTGTCTTTTTTAAAGTTCTATTTAATACATGTAGAATTATTTCTGTTAGCTCCTGGATAAATAGTTTGATGATACTTTCAAAGCTGTGTATATAGACCTCAGATTTTTGCTCGATGCAGTACATGTATTATTTTTAAGTGCATAATGTCTTCTTATGCTATATAAGATTTAAATACAGCATGTTCTTCTGATTTGTATCTTTGTGATATTTGGTGAGCAGCTCCATCATGATCAGTATTATTGCTTTTAAGTTTTTGTTTCTGACACTGTTATGGCTGAGAAATTTAGAATTTCACTTACAATATACACAGACTTAATTTTCACACTGATTTCTGTAGTTGTGCATTATATCCAGACCAAACTTAACAGATACGCTACTATTTTCAAATATTTCAAATAAAATGTGTAACCTACATTATGACACCTAAAATGCGAAATTGCTATCTTTCCTAAAAACAAATTCTGTTCTTGGACACCATGACATGACAAACAAGGGCATTATATCCCCTTCTTTTCTTGGAAATTCCATTAATTTTTTTCACAGTTATTCATCATTCACAATAAATTCACTTTTTATGTTAACCTTGCAGATTAGTTTTATATTTCTCTGTGATCGTTGCAATTACACAGTCATGAAACTAGTTCTTTTATAAATTTTAAGTTACAGGGCATAGGCAACTGAAACTGAGATAATCTTTCATTACCTGAACTGATGTTACCTGGTGATATTACTTAGGTCAAGCTTTGTTTCATTTGATGTCATAGAGAGGTTAGAACCAATACACATGCCATTACATCATGCTCTAAATCTTAACATCAGGTGTAACTCAGAGGATTAAATTAAGGAGGACGGTAGTAAATTAAGTCGGAACAATACAAATTTACATGGTCATGTGGTTGTGAAACCCCGTTTTATTCATGTTTACATGACCTGTATTTTCAAATGATTGGTAACAGGTGCTTTCATAGAACACTTTGGTACAAATCTTGTATGAAAAGAAGGTAAAGAATTCCCCTTTTCAGCACTAAAGCAGGAGTGGTTTGATAAGGAATGTTGTTGTTGTTATTGGTTTGACACCATTTTTCAGCATATGATAGGCTATACATGGCAGCAAGTGTAACTGGTGGAGGAAGAACCTGCGAAAACCCCAGAAAGAATCACCAACCCACAGGAAGCTATTGGCACACTGTCTTGCATACCTACACTGTCCAAACCCGAGACTTGAACCCACAAATACAGAAGTTAGATGGCAGTGATTTATAACGGTGAGTGCTTTAGACCACTCAGAACCTTCTACATCCATGGCAGATGCTCTAACCATATTTAGGCCACTGGAGCAGTCTAAAGATATAGATAACAAAATTGGTATGCAGAGGTGAATAGCATGGAGAGGCTGAGAGTATACAGGATATTTAAAAGACAGATTTATTTGTGAAGAGTAGTTGCTTTGCTTAGACAAGCCCATTTTAGGAACTATACCCAGTTACTGGAAATTGAGAAGCAGGTTACTTTATGTTAAGATTACTTCAGGATAAATGGGAGAAATTGAAATATGAAGATAGACTATCATACTAAGATTTTAACATTGTAGAAACAATATAATTTTATTTGCTGTTGTCCAATATTTACAGACATTTGTGTGAAGTATTTTCCTAGAGCTGTTTCTGTATTGAGCTCATATAAAGAAAGTTTTTGGGGTGCCTTGAGAAGTAATCACAGAGAAATTATTGTATCGATTTGTAAGTTTGTACTCTTTAGCAGGGAGAAAAGAAAACTATATGTATCGTAAGCATGTAAGTACCTACAGTTAATATACAGTACTTGTATTTGTCACCCTCACCTCATGTGATTGTTTGTTTAATATATATTTATGTAATTTGGGCTGGTGGGCAATATTACCAAATAAAGTATTTTTATTTTTCTTTGGTACCGGTGAGCTGTTGCTGACTATTATGGAAGGTTACATAGTATTTCCAATAATCACTCCTACTTACTGGATGGTTGTTGATATATGTTACAGCTACAGCAGAGCTCAGGATCAGGGGAGACAACTCGCAGAGTACAGTCCTATTCAGTGGAGGAATCAGCACAGTCTGAAGTAGACAATAGACCCAAGTTTCCAGAACATGTCTCACTGCCCAGTCGGACTGCAACTTTTAGTCACGGTTGGCCCCCATATCTGGATCAGACTCCTCAACAGATGGCTGAAGCAGGATTCTTTTTTACTGGTGATTTTAAGCTTTCCTTTCTGTTAAGCTTAGAAGAGACATTCCTTTATCGATCACTTCTCAGACACTATTTTTATACAACTGCCTTGATATAGAGACAGGGATATAAAATAATTTTTGTGTTTGTCTCTTTGGTTTTGATAAATCACTTTGCTTCTGGGTTACAGTTATGACCTTTTTTATTTTATAGCCTAATTCAGCATTTGACACAGTCTCACTATCACATTTAGTCCTGCAGGATTTGATGGAATGTAGTGAAATTTGGAAAATATTATGGTCGTTATCTGAAGATGCAGTTGTCAACAAATTACTTTGCTCCTGCATTTGCTGTAAGAGTTGTTGCCCTTTTTTGTGCTGCAGCCGAATGCAGTGTAAGAAGGACTTGTGTGAACACAACTTGTCTTGCAGGTTTTTTTATGGTTTGCTGTGAAACTTTGTTCATCATATGGTCATCTGTAAATATGTTGATGAGTTTCAATGTCCCATGACTATTGATAAGAGTTGTTGCTCCATTTGATTTACAGCTAGCTGCAGTGTTTGACAGAGTTTTGTAAATGCAACTATTTCAGCTCACCAGGCCATAAGGCCAAATTAACTTATGGTATTATCCTTCAATGACATCCCTCAACAATTACGATTTTCAAATTCTTCTAATAAAACTGCCACAACAGTGTCAGCCAAACTTGGCACAGAGCATCTTCGCATAAAAGCTTTTCAGAGTACCAGTAATACAAATTATGCTGATTCACTAGAAGTGCATGAAATTACCAGTATACTGGTTTACTTTGGTTTATATTGTGGTAGCTTGTACCACAGTGCTTTTTCACTATACTGGTACTCTGTCAGCAATGAATATACATAAATTCCTAGAGTAATCTTGTTACAAATTTAATGATATTAACAGCTTCATTTTTCATAGGAAGATAATTAAAAAATTTATGTTTTCACAAAATAATTGTATTTTCCACAAATTAGTTGCATGTTTGACACATGTCATGTATGCCAGCATGGCAGGTGGGCAAATGGGATGTTATGAAAGATATTCAGGCCAAATCCAGTATTTGGAAAAAGTTTGGATAAGAATAAAAGAAATCAGGTATAGTGTTTTACTTACTTTCTAGCATATGTTGATGTGTTAAATATATTCCTTTCTAAGAGAGAAAATCAGCATTAAGATCTTCAGGAAAGCAATTGTTTTCTGTTTGAATTTTATGTAATTTCTCTAGTCCTTTAAATATTTTCTCATTTACTGAGAAAGTTTGTTTTAATTATACTGGCCCTCTCTGATAAATATCTTGCCAGGGTGTTGGCAACCCATTCTAAGTTTCCCTACCAATTATATCAATAGCAAAGCTAATAAATTGTAGGCTACAGTGTCAGCACTTCCTGTTTTTATCAACAAGCTCTCTAATGTCAGCACAATGTCTTTCACAGGGTGTCAGCTATGTTGTATGCTTAATCATCAAACTTTAGTTAAAGATTTTAGATTCGAACTTACACCTCAATGAACATAAACATAGCAAATTCATCTACTATAAGGTACTGACCATTTAATTTTCAGCAAGGGGTTTAATTTTATTTTGAACTGAGATATTTTATTGTCTTCAATTCAAGATAATTAAATTTTTGTCTTCAAATAATATAATGGATGTAATATGGATATAAATCAGAGCAAGATATTTTTCCAGATATTAACAGACAGAAAATAAAAAGTGTCAGGACCCTACCCAAGAACATGAAATTGTTGGTCCCTAATATAATTGTGCTTTGTATTACAGTAAGTTCAGAAATGCCACGGTTCAGAATTGTTCATGGTACCCAGCTCTATGATCCACCATTAAACATAGCCACCATTATTGAAATAGATAAACTTTTAGACAATCCCTTTTCCAAAACTGGTGAACAGAATTTGACAGAACTGACAGAAAACATCCAGGCATGTAGGCCTGTAAGATTTTTACATTCGATACCAGTATGAAAATAATATAACCTTTAAATGAATTCGTAAATAAAAACAGCAGAATTTGAGCAAATTTGAAATGTGACAGAAAACATCCTGGCATAGTGGGTTTTAAGTTTTTACAGATGATTCTGATCTGTCATCAAATATGACCACCATTTAAAAAAATAGAAAAAACCCCTTTTTTTCAGAAAAAAATAATGCGTTCAGTTTACATCAGCATAATGAAACCTGTCATGTTCATTAGGCCAAAAGAAAAATATATGTGTTTCCTATTGCACTGGTTTTAAAATTAGGGTAGGTAGGTAGGTAGGTGTGTTTTTTTTTTTAACATTATATATATTATAATAATTAGTATTTATAATGTACTAAGTGCTTCAAGTACTTGGCTAAACCAACTCAATAAGATGCACAAATCAAATTTGGGAATTTGATTTTTATTTTTATTTTTTTGACCCTTGGGTGAAAATAGTGCATTGGTCTGCAATGAAAAACAGGGAAAGTCGGCTGGCCAGAAACATAATTTCGCCTTAGTACTAACGAGCATGCAGAATTGCCGCCAACCCCCAGCCCAATGCCAGCCAATTTCATGGTGGACTGGTGCAAACAATAAATAGCCAGTCCATCTGGCCATTTGGATATTTAGGTAAAACTATGTTGACAAAATATAATTGACAATTTCTATACTTTATCAAGTTAAAAGAAATAATAGAAACCATGTGAAAAATAAATGGTTACTAATGATCACTCTTGAATCTAGAGCATAGTAATCCTATTTGCTGAGTGAGATGAGAAGGAAAGTAACTTGTATATAATTAGCATGCAGCAGATGCTGAGTGACTCCAGTTAAATTGTCTTCTGAGTCTGAGAGATGTGTGACGATACATACTACTTAAGATTCCCAAAGTAAACATGGAGTGGTATTTGGATGTCTGAAAGCCACCATAGATTAAAACTCCAGAAAACAGCTGAGGAAAAAGAGCTATTTAATATGACTCTAACAAATAAAACTAATGTTTCACAAATAATTTGATTACAGATTTTCCTTGGATTATGTGAAATCCCCTGAACAATAATATATATTGCAAAACTCTAGGTATATTATAAAACCCAATCACAAAACCATTCACCAGCAATATACTTATGGAATTTGCCTTTCTGCAGATATAATTTCATGGTTGGACAACATAGTGTCATCTTTAAAGCCTGGACCTAGTCCTGATGGCTGTCATTGATGATAAGTCAGTGGGTAATTTTCATTCTGATTGATTCTGAGTGGTCATCAATAGATGTATTAGATTCTGATACCCTGCCTCTGGGTAAGGTGTGTTTAGATCTGGATCATCTAGACTCTTGACACCATTGTCCTAAACAATAAACATTGGCCAAAAAATGATGCTTGGCTTCTGGGTAAGGTATGTATAGATCTGGATCATCTAGACACTTGACTGCATTGTCCAAATCAATAAACAGTGGCCATAAAATAATTCCTTGCCTCTGTCCATGATATGATGAATTTACCCCAAAAATTAGTAAATTTTTATATATTGTTAGAAGATATAAACATCATAGTTTCTCTTTTTATTTATCTTTCCAGTTTTGATTACATAGATAACCTCATTAAGGGATTGTATAGATGTCTACCTGTATTTACCATTGGGCCAGTCATTTTGTCTTCTTGTGTGAAATGTAGGACCAGTTGGTTATGGACTGAGCAGTAGTATTTTCAGGTTACTGGTCTTGTGGATTTGAGTTTTTTTTTGCAGGTTTTGCATGCCGATACCAACAAAGCTGAATCTATGTAAGTGATCTAGGTTAACTGCCATAATCAAGCACTTACTGTCAATTTGCATTTGAAGCATACAATGCTTTCATGGATTATTGGTTAGTAAATTCACTTTACCATCAGATAGTAAACTGGTTGTGTTTTTTTAATACTTTGTAAGCCTGCTTAGTGAAATGGTCAGTTGTCAAGTTATTTGGCAGGTTAACAATATCATGGCCATTTGGATCTGTTGTCTTTCTCTGCAAATAAAGCTGGTGATGTAAAAATGGTGGTCTTATTATGCATGGTGGGGGAACTTTTCAAATGACTTTATTTTCCATGATTTGTTGAAGGCTTGTAACATTAAACTGTATTCTAGAAATCTCAGTACATGACTCCTTTCCAAATATTTTTTAAATTGTTAAATTTGATGATTTTAGTTAAATGCTAAATAGCCTTATGTATTTATATAGTTTAAAAGCACATCAGCACACTACTGGCTGTATAGTGCCAGTTAAACTCAGTTCATGGAAAATCCCTGAATTTGAGGGGAAGCCTTGAAAGCCCTTCAGTTAAAAACAGTTTGTTTTATCAGTGATCTGGCCTTGAATTTGTTGAAAACCCATTGCATTTGCTTAACATTTCGAAATTTATGATAGGGAACACAAAAATTTTATAGAAGAATCAGATATATCACTTTTTACATTAGTGGTTGTGTTATTTACATATTGTCCAAAAATAAAGAAAAAATAAAATGGAATAAAATTTGGTGGCTAACAGTCTACATTGATATACATTGATAGTCAAGAAAGTGAACATGGAGAAGGCTCAGCCCTTCCATAAAACAAAACAATAAATAAAAACATATTGAAGCCCTTGACAACTTTCCTTCAGCAAAATAAAAAAAACCCACTCCACGTGTGTATGAACCATGTTAAAAGTTTATAAAATGTAATGATAAAATATATTTTGTTTGAAAAGTGGGAACATTGTCATTGTTAAGATGACTTTAGTCTGAATTTATGCATGATAATGTTTACAATCACTGCTGGAGAGTACTACATGTACGCTACCATGTTCCTCGTCTTCTTTGATGTACAAAATAACCCCAAATTAATGAAGCTTATCAAAGGTCAAATACATAATGTTTAATTGTTTGTTTATTTTGATTAATACAATGATTACCACAGTGCAGCATTGTGGTAGAAGCTGATATCACATGAGCATGACCCATTTTAATTATAATTAATGATTAGTACAATTAAATTTACACCAGAAATGTTCAGAAAGTTTATTCAGATTAAAAGTGATACAGTTAATCTTTTGTATTTATGTGGCCCACATAAGGAAATGCGCTTCTGTATTTATTGTTCACAGTGTTAGAATTGTACCGATCTTAAAATTTGGTTGAGTCTTTAGGATCTGTATTTATTGTTCACAGTGTTAGAATTGTACTGATCTTAAAATTTGGTTGAGTCTTTAGGATCTGTATTTATTGTTCACAGTGTTAGAATTGTACCGATCTTAAAATTTGGTTGAGTCTTTAGGATCTGTATTTATTGTTCACAGTGTTAGAATTGTACCGATCTTAAAATTTGGTTGAGTCTTTAGGATCTGTATTTATTGTTCACAGTGTTAGAATTGTACCGATCTTAAAATTTGGTTGAGTCTTTAGGATCTGTATTTATTGTTCACAGTGTTAGAATTGTACCGATCTTAAAATTTGGTTGAGTCTTTAGGATCTGTATTTATTGTTCACAGTGTTAGAATTGTACCGATCTTAAAATTTGGTTGAGTCTTTAGGATCTGTATTTATTGTTCACAGTGTTAGAATTGTACCGATCTTAAAATTTGGTTGACTCTTTAGGATCTGAGCATATATCCTTGTATGTAATCCGACAGGTACTGATCAGGCTGTATGTTTTTGAAATATCAAGAAATGTTATGTCCATATTAAATCTGCTTCATTCTAATAATATCTTTGACACTCCCTTTGCAAGCTATATAAGCAAATATTTATTACTAGTATGTCATACTATCATCACAGAATTTAACTGCTTGAACTTGAAAAAGAAAGTGTCAAATCTCCCTGGCATAAAATCAACTAAAATGATAAATTTTCAGTGGAATCCCACACTCTTACTTGTAAGGGAAGTAACACTGAAAATGAGACTGAGTGTAAATATGAATGCTATATATCACACATAAATTCATATTGAGGCAATTAAAATTATCCCAAGCTGCATATATATCAAATTTGCAATTTTAAAAAAATCATTAACATTTTTTAATATGTAATGACACTTACAAGATTATGTAATTTTTAAACTTTGATGGCATTTTCAAGAAGTGTGAGAGTTTTCATATTTGGGACTAAAGTAGCATGCAAAGAATGAGAAAAGTAAAAACGCCACATGACACCATCTCAAACTGGTTACCAGATAAAGCTCCAGTTATTACTGCAGAAATTACAGCCATATTCAAAGCTTTGAACTCTGTTGCAGCACCTAAAAAAAATGAAAACAAATTGCATCATCATTTGGATTCCCTTTCCTCATTGTAAGCCTTGCAGATCTTAAATCTGACAACTTGTTAATATCCCAGATATTACAGAAATATGGTGTTTTCATACAGTGTGAGACAGAAGTATTTTGACATGAGCTGCTGGAAGAAACTATGAGGATGAACCATCTGATAAAATCTAGAACTTTTTAAGAAAATGTGGTTTACATGACAAATTTTAATAATGTTTTCTGGATTTTACATGTATCATCTTTATCCATTATTTTACATACATTTTACAGTTTTGGTATCATTATATACTACATTTTACCTTATTGTACTTAATTATAAATTTTTTTGGAAGGTTTGTATTCCTAAATTTGTGTGCAGATCAGTTTAAAATTTTTTCAACCTTAATCTTTTGTTTGCACTTGTATAGCCACTTTTGTGATGACATACTGTACAACAATATGACATCCACATAGAGGTACATGCATATATCCTTGTTTAGCCACTTTTGTGATGACATACTGTACAACAATACGACATCCACATAGAGGTACATGCATATATCCTTGTTTAGCAACTTTTGTGATGACATACTGTACAACAATACGACATCCACATAGAGGTACAGTGTGACCCCGCTATAGCATGCTCCGTTGTAACACGAATTCGGATATAATACGGTCATGGTGTGGCTCCCAAAATTTCATATGCATGTATTTTTCTCGTACACTAAAAAAATTCTTTCTTAAAAGTACGAAAAAAAACAAAAAACGTTTATTATCATTTTATGGAAGAGATCGCGTATGAATAATACAAGACGATCGTGGTGTGGCTCCTGAAATTTTATATGCATTTTTCTCATACAAGAAAAAATAGTGTTTTCTTCTTAAAAGTACGAAAAATAATGTGTAAAAAGTTTATTCAGGAATCGCGCAGGGCTTCGCCAATGTCGCAAATTGCGATTTTTTGTTCCTTATTGGCGGCAAAATATACCATCTGGCGATTATTTTTTTATTGGCGACATTGTTGGCTGTTTAAACTTGTATATACAACCATTGGTTTGGAGTGGAGAAATTCAGAGGCCCCATGAAAGGAAGACGCAAAGTTGATATAAAATGCACTGAAATTTATTTATTGTTACATAAACAAATTCTTTGTTCATATTGACAAACCATCTTAACAGTGCATTGGTTATATCATAATCCACTTATGTTGACATCTAGCATGAGTACTGTATGTTTTGAGATATCCATTTTTTTTCAAATTTACATTTCTGGTAGTGGAGATCAACCGGATGAGGCATTATCTCACTATCTATCTTTCGTCGGATTGTCGGCCGCTCGCTAGTAGTTAATATATTTACATAGACTGACATTTGTATGTGGATGGTAAGTAAAATTCATCTTCTTTTCACTCAGAATTAAATCCTTCAGAACATTCACATTTTCTGTAGTAATCCCTGTCATCAAACCAAAACAATTATGTCTCTATCGTCGATTGACCCTTACTTTAAATTACTGATGCATGCGTGGAAGGCAGCATCACTCAACTACCACAAATGTTAAAAAAAAGAGAAAAAAAAAATGAAAACAAGCTCTAACTTGTCTATTCAGTAGGCAGCGAGCAACAGTAGCTACAATTGACCATAAGATGGTCAATTCATTTTTAAAAAATGTACCCAGATAAAATAGTAGCTGAAATTTCAAAGAGAACATTATCTTTGAAGCACCGATTGTTATGAAAACGTACTCAGCAAATGGGAAACAAATAAGTCTCAATCATGCAATACAATTTTTTGATGTTGCTGCCACAATAAGAAAAGGGCATTTGTTTGGTTCTCCAAAGCTGACCTTTAGCAGTGACTTAAATAACGCATGCTCCCTTCATCAAAGAACGCCCGCCTACAGTCTTCAATAAAAACAAAGAACCTCTCTTCAAAGGAAGTCAGTACTGAACTTAAATAAAAGCAACAGAATCTGATGGATTGTTTCCAACGTGACTGGAACCCTTTTACTCTGCCATGAAAGTTTCCTTTTTACAGGAAAACAGTGTATGCTTACAAACTCTACCGACGGCGCTTAAAACGCAAACTTTTACCGACTTGGGACGTACTGAAAAGTAAATGTGCTTTACCATTTGTTACGTGATTGTGCTATTTTTTTCCACTGAATTCAGACCTATATGACCTGCAACAAAATTATTGAATATTTTAAATCTCTTTGTGAGCATATTTTCAATGGAATTACTTGTATTGTGGATTCAACTTATGTGATGTGATTCGCGGGTGAGTACACGGTGTTGATACTTTATTAATTGCTAAACATTAGACATGTATATATAAACAGTATACATGTATATGGACCAATGCGTGGTTCTCTGAATAAAGTAAAATATAACATGCCTTCTGTTTTCACTACAGGCGTATTTTTCATTTAATATGCATAGATTTAAGATGATAATTGTGCCAATGAAGCACGTATTTTTGTGACCGCATTTATTACCTACCGCCCCCCCCCCCGCACATTTTTTCGGGTACATGCATCATTTTCTTCAGCTAACTGACATGGTTGCTTATAACATGGTTCGGTCTATAACACGGTCAGGTTCTATGGCTCCCAACTACCATGTTATAGCAGGGTCACACTGTACAGGCATATATCCTTGTTTAGCCACTTTTGTGATGACATACTGTACAACAGTACGACAGCCACATAGAGGTACATGCATATATCCTTGTAACATTTCAAAATAATCAGCAGTGAACATGATTCTATTTCTTTGGAATATCTTCCCAATTTTGGTCAACAGAAATTGGAGCTAATTGTGGTGTGAGGCCAGCATAACCAGAAGTACAGGTTACATGTTATACATGAAGCTTCCTAGACAACAAAACAGTGAACCTCTTTGTGTTTGAGAAATTCAGAAATTTCAAGAAGGATTTTGCACTAAATTGGTTGATACTTAGAGCTGATTAAATATCATGTGGAAGTTTACTCCAAACAAGAGCACCAGAAAATTGAAATCTATTCTTGAATAGCTCCTTTTTTTGGTTTGTGTACTTTGAAGTTGTGAGCTTTTAATTATCTTAGATTTAGGGTACCAGTAGATTCTGTTTGCTGGAAAATGGTATTCAGGTAAATGGGATCAGGTTTTGTAGACTCATTGTGTATGCATCATTTTGGCCTTTCTCAAGAATATTCAGTCATGCATTGGTAATACTTTGATCATAAGCACTTTTGAGCATTATCTATTTGCTGATCAGGAATTATTTAAATGCCCTTTCCTGGAATCTGGAAATTGTTCTCATATGTGTAGCAGATGCATTTCACCAAATGATATTGCAGTAGTCAAGATGTGGTTGAATGTAACTTTTGTAAAATATAACTCTTTACAGTACTGGAATTAAGGCCTTGGTTTTCTTTGGAGCCATAAATAAGATTTTATTTTCTTTGAAATATAATTTGAATGATGAGACCATTGCAAGCTATTGACTACAATTATTCCATGAATATTGTCAAAACAAATCATCTTCAGTTCAGTGTTATCATATTGAACATGCAGCATGTTAGTTTACAAGACTTTTTTTTCTGTTGTATAGATATCAGCAAGACTTTTGTTTTGTCTATATTGCGAATCATACCAGTTTCCTTGCAGCACATTTTAAGTCTCTTGAGAGCATTTTGAAGGTTTTTCTCAAATTCAGCTTGATTGCTTTGATCATCAGACAAGTTAATGTCATCAGCATACTCGGTTGATGAGACAGCATCTCCTGGTTTTAGGGGTAGGTCATTTATGAATAGAACAAATAACATGAGCTCTAAGGTAGAACCTTGTGGTACTCCAGAACTGATAATGTTATTGTTGTCCATTTACTATTACCTGCTGAAACCTGTTGCTCAAGTTGGATGTGAACTACTTAAGACTATCTTCACTATATTGATATATTTTGAACTTTTCAAGAAGAATTTCATGACCTACAAGGACGAAACTCATTCTTAAATCAATCATTATGGTACCAACTAATATTCCTTCATCTAAGGTTTTCAGCTACTTGTCAGTCATAGATAAGTGAAGTTTCACAAAAATGATCTTTTTGAAATCCAGATTCATTTTCATGATGTAGATGTGACTGTTAAGATAGTTCATAAATAAATTGTGTGCATGCTTCTATAGTAATTTGGAAAGGGATGGAAAAATTTATATTGGTCTGTATTTTTTTAAAATCTCTTTTGATCTAGCTTTATGTAGTGGTGTTACTTCGGCAATTTTTCAAGATTGGGGAAATTGAATTGTTCTCAGACTGTGAAAGGTAATGATATCAGCAATAACAGATGCAGTTGCTTTAAGAAGTCTTGGATGTATTTTGTCAAGTCCTGTAGATTTAGTTAAACATCTATGTGTTTTAGGTAATTCAAAACAGTCTTGGAACTAATTTCTGGAATTTCAAATTTGGAAGTTTTGTGGAACAAAATTTTGCTTGTTTTGAATGGTCAGAGTCTAACTTGTAGAGAGCTAGTTACTGCTGGTGTCAGATATGGCTATCCATATTACTTCTCAAAATTTTCAAAAGGTCTATAGGTGTTGGTACACAAAGAAAGGATAAAATTTTACATGCATATCATTTGTTGGACATGAAAGTTATTTTCTCCAGTCCCCTTAGATTGAACAGCCATTTGTCACATTATTCTGAATGCTTTACTTCACATATTTTATATATGACAAATGGACTAGAGTACCTATCTTATATTTCAGTTTTAGAAAAGGGAACAAAAACTTATACCTTCAGAGTGATGGCTCCTTTATATGTTTTAGTAGCTCTTCCAGTGAATTTGATTCATCGTAAATTGTTATCCATTCCCACTTAAACTGTAGATTCCAGGACCCATCAGCAGCTCATGGACTGTAAAGTTTACATGAATAAAATGAAACAAACACTCTTCTGTAATACCAGTGAAATTGGAAGTTTGACATAGCAGTTACTTTGGCATTCATGTTTAAATCTTCTGTATGTCCATCAGCCCCATACAGTGAATTAATATTAAATTTTGCAGGTTTTTACTTTCCTTTAACCTAACACAATTATTAAACTGCAAATAAAGTCAATTGCTGCTGACAGTAAGGGTTGTTCGAATGATATTAATATGCAAGGTGTGATTGCAATAATTACTTCCAAACAACGTGATCTCTACCAATATTTCCTTTTGATTCTAGAACTCTGTCTAGATATTTGTTTGCATTATAGCCTAGTATAATTTATTTACTTTGTTTTTTCACTGCATATTATTTGTATATGCATTTTTCATGTATTCTGGACAATTATGAATCTGTATTTTACAGGTAGTCAGGACTACACTAGATGTTACCAATGTGGCGGTGGTCTTCGCAACTGGGAGCCTGGAGATAACCCCTGGATTGAACACTGCAGATGGTATCCCATGTGTCCTCATGTTCTAAAAGGCAAAGGCCAGAGATTTGTCAATGCTGTACTGAAGAAACAGGCTGAACTGGTATGAACATGCATTCATATACATGTATTTTGGGTTAAACAATAGAGCAAAAAAAGTAGGCTATTTCAGTTCTAAATTGATGGCAGGGAAGGAAGGCAGTTTGCTCTCTCATGAGCATACCATGCATGAAAAGTTTAATTGGACTGGTCAACATAAATCACTTATAATATTCTAAATTATGCCCACCACCCATATTTCAATGATGCCAGGCCAGGAATTTGCATTTATCATACAAAATTCACCATCAGTCACACAGCTTGAAACATCCATGTGAAAACTGATGGCATGAAACCTGAACTCCCACAAATGTAAATCTACAGTGCATAAATAAATGAAGTTTGGCCTTGTCTTTCTTCATGTTGTCTGTGCTAGTCTTGGTAACCAAGGTGTTTCTTTGTATGTTTGTGGACATTTTCTTGGTGGTGCATGACTGGAAATCCATCCAGCATACTCAAGACAATGGCAGGCTGTAAGTTGATAAGGGATTACTTTAAAGTTCCCTCTGCCTGGACTTCTGACTCAGATTAGGATATTGAATGTTTCATTGATAACTCTGAGACAGTTAATACTAAGGATGCACTTCCAAGGACCTCAGATTGAATAGAAACAGTTGAAGGTTCTCAGGAAATAGGTGATTCCAATATGGGGTCAGCTAGGATATGAACTATGTAATATGATGAACCCATTCCAAAAGAATCTATTTTATTTAGAATTTTAGAGGTTGTGGTGACAGCAATAAAAGTGTTTTCTCCACTCAGAACCACATTCACATTACAATCGAGAATGGATTAACCTATGTGAATTTTAATTTAAGAGAATAATTTTAATAAAGCTAGAGGTTGGTTTAGATGAAGATTTCAGATTAATGGTGCACTAGATACTTAATGGGAAAAAAGGGAAGAATATTGAAAATAAAGAGTTATGTCACCCAATAATTTTTTTGACTTCCTCCCTTTGTATAAACTAAGGAATAAGCTCCCCATCTCCAGCTAAATACTGGCAACATCACTGATATTCTATTACAGTAAGTGACTATGGACCTCCCCTTAAACCCATTCTTAATTCTAGAACATCTTTTTTGTACTTTGTACATTACAAATTATACTGTTAGAAGATATTAAGAACATGCTGCATCATTTGCAATCAATTTTTTAGAACAGACAGACCTGGCAGTCAACATTTAGAAATATTTTGGGGTCAGTATAGAATTATTCTTGCAGGCACTGATTGACTGGCATCAGACAATGGACTAAAAATTAACATTGACAAGGTTGAAGATCAAGAAATACTTTAAGTTCAGTCAAAGGTAAAAATCTCAGTATTGTTGGGATGATATTCAATAAGAATACAAGAAAAATTTAGTTATTTTTTCTTAGTTACTCAACCACAACACCAGTCTTTTCTCCAGCTTTCCAAAGAAATAGGCCCCTTGGTTGTATATATGGGTCATTTTACACTTTTGTCACTGCCTATTCTTTGATTATTTACGTATTACTTACTTATTACATCAAAATAATTGTGGACATTTACATTCCTTTAACTTATTTCAGTAATTCTTACTAGTAGTTCAGATACAACATTGTTCAGTTAGGGTTTTGCTTTCTTCCCCTCTTGTAATCCTCCTTGTAAATGGGAGATTTGAAGAACCTAAATATTTCTTTATATCAGAGTAAAGGGGTCATTTGGGTTTGAGAGTATGCAGCTAGGATTTATTTCTGAAGTGCATCTCATAAAAGATTGCTAGCTCAGCATGGCTGTTTTCACTTCCAGAACTTTTAGAGATAAATTATTTTAATAGCTGAGATGATAACTCTTCTTTTAACTATTTTTTTTAAAAACTTTGTAAGTGCAATTTCAGAAAAAATAGCCATGCTTGCACTGTGAAAATTTTCTGTATTTCAATAACAGAAAAAGTTAATGTACTTTGTACTGTTCATGGAGTTGCATAATTTGGTATGTTCATTGGAACCCCATTTATATCATACTTTGCTTTAACATGAATTCAGTTAGAGCACATTCATAGCATGGCTTCTTTCATTTTCACAACCTTCAATAATTTCTCCAGATTTATTTTTTTTAGCTCTACTGGAAATAGGCCAGGAGAGCTCATGGGATGACCAATGTCATCCATTGTCTGTCTGTCCCATAGCACAAGTTTGTTATCACTACTCCTTCTAAACTACTTGGAGGAATGCCATGAAACATTACATGCACATTCATCACATGGTCTAGTTGGTCAAAGTAATACAGCCATGGTGTTTTAGTCAGAATTCTTGTCATATCTAATTGGTCTTAAATGAAAATGGTGCAGCTTGCCTATTCAGCATGGCCACCACTATCACCATCTTGAAATTTGTTATAGCTTCTCCTCCAGAATGGGTGTTCATATCAAGATTTTTTTTTTTACTAAATGACTTCTTTATCATATCTAGTTGGTCCTAAATGAAAATGGTGCCATTCTCACATCTACTATAACCACCATGGTGGCCATCTTTAAATTCTTGTTATCAATACCTCTCCTAAATGAATGGTCATATCAGCATGGAGTTTTCAATGACAGACTTCTTATAATGTCTAAATGGTTTCCTTTTGACTTCCAATATGGCAGCCACAATGGCCATCTTGAAAATCTTGTCTTTGATACTTCTAGATGACTGGTCATATTATCATTGTACTTTCGCCAGAAGATTTCTTATGATGTTTTAGTTGGTCCTAAATGTAAATGGTGCCAGTCTTGTTTTCAGTATGGTCACTGGCAGTTGCCTAGGGAGTAATTTAATTTTGGGGATTTATGTCATTAGTTCAGAAAAAACTCAGACATAGTCTTATCTTTAAGATTTTCCAAAATTACACATGATACTATGCTCACTGAAACTTTACTAGTCAACAGAAGATATGAAATGAAAATGGCTTGGATGCAAAGTCAGTGGGAACATAATTAGTCAATTGACCCTGGATGATTTCGAAGTTATTTAACCCCAAACTGATTCAGTTCCAGAATTTAATGAGACAACATATAGATCACTGGTGGGAAAGTGTTGATATTGTTGCCAGATCTCCATGTCTATCAAAGGTAGTCATATTTTTGCAGAGAACTTCTCATGGCCCACAAGTAGAATAATCTTTCAATGTTGTGAGTGATACTATGTTTATATTAGCAAAATATTATTGTTGTATTAGAATTCAGTGTAATTATATCATGATAAACATTTTCACGGCTGCTTACTGATCAAGGGCTCATTCAGGCAATCACATCAGCATCATAGTTTGTACATTGAAAGTCGAGTCTGCAGTACAACTGCTTTATCTCGTGGATGTCATATAATATAAGCTGTATAATTTTGTTTCATGTATACCGAAATATTACAGTAGATAAGAAAGTGCTGTATAATTTATTTCCATTATTTCATTTGAAGCCATTTGAAATTCGTTTGAAAAAGTACTGAAACTTCAGTAAAATATTATATAATTGTCAAAACTTTAGTGAAATCTCACCAAAGTTTTAGTAAAATCTCACCAAACTTTCAATTAAATTGTAGTGAGATCTTGCAAAATTTCAGTTAAAGTTTTGGCCAAAATTTCTGTGAAATCTCACCAAATTTTCAGTGAAAGTTTAGTGAGACCTCACCAGAATTTCGGTAAAAGTTTTGGTGAAATTTGTTTTGAAACCTAACCAAACTTTCAGTGACATGATCAAGACATAAATGATGCCATTATGGAACAGGTTTCGTATGCAAGAAAGAAAATGAGGACATGAAAAACTTAAATCTTATTTGATAATGTCTGTCAGAATAAAATTTATGATAAATTATGCAATTTTATTGTGAGTATTTATCATTGATTCCCAATAATTCCTAAGCATCATAAGGTTGTTTAATAGAAATCTGAAGATTTTCTTTTGTAGGATGAGTTTTAAGTAGACATTTTAGGCAGAAATTTTTTAGGTGAAAGCCTCAGGCAGGATTTTTATTTCAGGTGGAAATATCAGACGGAATTTTATTTTAGGTGGATTTTTATTTTAGGCAGAAATCTTAGATTGATTTTATTTTGATTAAGCAGAATCTTAGGACAACTAATGTGCATATTTCACCGAAAATTCTGCCCTAAATCCACCAAGAGTCTGCTTGAAATTCACCTAAGCTCTTTAATATATAAGCAGTTTATAGTTTAGGCAGAAAAGGCTTCAAAATCCTGTCTAAAATCTGCCTTAAGTCGGCCTAGAAAATTTTGTACGGGATCCAGCTGGCACTTTTGAAGCTCTAAGATATAGGTCATTGGTAGGGAAGATTGATGGGCATATAATGTACGGTGTGGTACTCTTGTCATTGGTAGGGAAAATTGATGGGCATATAATGTACGGTGTGGTACTCTTGTCATTGGTAGGGAAGACTGATGGGCATATAATGTACTGTGTGATATTCTTGTTACTTAAAGCTTTGAGGTTGTGTCACATCTCATTGTTTTGGTGCTCCCTTCAAGATCAAAGTTGTAGACTTTAAGAGGGTTTCGCCACATGCTTTTGCCAGCAATTCATGTGACACTGATATGAAATAGTGAGTGCTTTGAGTATGTACAACTTAGCTACCTCTGTCACAGAATTTTTATAAATTTTCTGTGCATGTGGCTATAGCAATACAGGGTTAATAGTGCATAAAAGGGATGATTATGCAAACATGCTGCTTATCTGAAGATTTCTTTCTTAAAACAAAATAACTTTCCATTAATTTCAATATGGCAAAAATGTTGGTACCAAAGAACTCTTCCCTTGATCATATTTGTGAAATAGGCTTGGAATATGAGGAGTGACCAACCTGCTGGAGCTTCATACTGAGATATTTGATACATGCTTACAGCATCTTAAATTATTCATTTTATTATCTGTCCTACATGAACTTATGAGGTAACAGAATTTTAGTTTGAATAACAATTAGATCTTTGACATCTAAAGTAAATAACTATATTTTGTGGAACATTACTGGAGTATCTTTTAGACAAGTTCTGTTTTTGACAGCTTCCATAGCAACCATGAAAACTCCATAACAACAAGTTAGAAAATCTCCCCCAAAAATTCACTGGTAAAATTTTATTCAGAGAATTGGAGGAAATATTTATTATGTCACAGTGTAGAAACAAATGTATATATCTTAGTCCCAATGACAGCCAGGTGAGAAATGTAAGATTTACACCTTCAAAACCACTCAACATTTTCAAACTTTCAAGAAATGTTCAATGCAAGGTGTTTTAGTTAATATTGTTTCTTATAGCCTCCATAGCAACCAAACAAGTTTGACATCAACCAGCAAGATGGAACCCAGTGTTAATATTTTTAAACCTTATTATGGTGGTTTAATTCAAACTTTACAAATGAAAGAAAAATCTTTTATATTGTCTACAATTGCTGTATGTATGGAGTACTATAAACTGTCTAATAAGGGACCAGCTATGTATTTTAATGAAGGGGGAAGGGGGTACCTGGGATTTTCTTTCAAACTGGAGTTTTTTTTAACAGTATTTCCTCAAGATAGTTAAATCTTTTCAATTAATATTATTGGCTATAATAAATTCTTTTTCCACAAATTAGAGCAAGATCGTTTTTCACGCTGTCTAAGTGCTGGAAATTTGTAGTTTTGGGAGTAAAATATTCCACCCCACCCCACTTCTGAAAATTAAATGGGCAGACCTTGGGTTTAATGCAGCCTAGAAAAAAATCTCAGAACCATGTTTAACCTGGAGATTACTGGTTTTTTTTGTTGTTATTTAAATCTAAAACCTAGTGAGCCATACTTGGTTCTTTTAAAGTAATTTTTGTTTAGTTCTTGATAGTTACTTTATTTTTTGGAAAGGAGTCAAGAGTAATGACCCTTTCAAAATATTTCTGTTTATAATATTATACCTTTAAGTTGGCAGCATATGGGATTTACTTTGGCCATCAATGACCGTGGATCCATCTGTATTGCTTTTTCATATAAAACTTCTAAACAGCTTCACTTATTAAGATTAAACTATGAGTGAATTTAGGATGAGTACTTGTGTAACCATATATAAATAAATAGAGGACATATCCTTTGATTCTTTTATTTTACAAGAGAAGCTGATTGAGAGGTGTCATTCTGAAACTTTCAATCAGTAACACTTTAAGATCACCCCTGTTATCACATTACACAACAGACTACTTACTTTATCTACTGCTGTAAAACTTCATGTAAAAACTGCTTCAAGGGGAGTACATTACTATGCACTAAAACTTTTTCATGCGATCGGCAACAGCAGTACATTGTCTATTATTATCACGTAAATTAATGTGACGCATCAACATGTACTATCTACATAGTCTTTTATTATCACATAGATTAATGTGAATGCATTAACATGATTATCACATAAATTAATGTGAATGCATCAACATGCACTCTCACACTTGTATGCAGTAGATTACTATTTTGATTTGTCATGTGATCATATTATGCATAGTCCAGCACAATTTTTAGACGAGAAAAGCTTCTGTAATTTGAAGTTTGATCATCTTTAAATGCAATTTTCAGCCTTATTAGATTGAAAACAAGCTTAATTTAAAACATTGTTGACATTTCAAATCAAACAGAAAAAGAAAGCAAAGTAAACTTTTTGAACATTTATGCAGTGGTGCTCCTGTAAAATCCGACTTGGTCATTTTGAACTCACCCTTAAAAAGTAGAGGTAAGCTATTGAACTACTTCTGGCATTTGTATCAGCACAGATAAAAGAATTTCAACCATCGCAGAATGTGAATCATTCTTTCATCTTGGGTCCCAGGCAACAGTTTGGAGTTGATTTCATGGCATCTAAAGCCTAGGAATGGGTCTGTTGTGGCTAACTCTCTACATTAATAGCTGTACCTTCTTGGTTAAGTTTTTTCATTTAGCTCAAGATTTGTATTACTGTATAAATACTGTTATACCTAGATTTCTGAAACTTGGTGAGGGGATACATCCTGATGTGTCATACTGCATTTTCAAAAGTATGTCACTGTGACCCATATTTCATGTTTCAGTAACATTTGTTAAATTTTGTGTCTCCAATAGTTGTCGACCTCTGTTCATAGTAGAATCAGCAAACTGGAAGATTGTTTGCATATCTATTAATACTATATCCTTACTTAAGAAAATGTTACTGTGACCTACATTTCACATTTCACTGGCTTGGGTTAAGTTTTTGCATTTAGCTCATAACCAAAGAGGTTATAGCACCATGTATAATGTTATACCAAGATTTATGAAATTTGCTGAGAGAATGCATCTTGATGAATATTAAATCCTGCTTACAAAAGTAGGTCACTGACCCTTTTTTCATGCTTTACTGACATAGGTTCTGTCTCTATTAGAACAAGACCCTTACAACAAAAAAAGGCCATTGTTACCTAAATGTCACATTTACTTATTTAAAGTTTTTGCAGTTAGCTTATGACTGAATTGGGCTTTTATTTCCTGTATAATAATTTTATACTATTATAACTGGAATCATGAAACTTGGTAAGAGGATCCATCTTTATGAGTAGTATACCTGCATCTTAAAAGTAGGTCATTGTGATTTATATTTCACACTTTACTGGCTTGGGTACAAGTTGATCATGCTTTAATCATTAAACTAAATAGTATATACATCTCTCTTAACCATAATGGTCAATGTGACCTATATTTCACATATTACTGGCTGATGCTAAGTTTTTACATTTATCTCATGACTGCAATTGCCCATATCAAAGGTCACTGTGACCCATATTTAAGATTTTACTACCTGTGGCTAAGGTTTTGCATTTAACTCGTGATTACAGAAGTTTCTGGCATGTTATGTACATACTATGCTATTGAGAGTCATGAAACTTGGGGATGCATCTTGATAAGCAACTATTCCTTCATTGCAATAGTAGATGATTGTGACACATATTTTGCCTTGGGTTAAATTTTATGTTTGATGTTCATTTTTCAGCACTGTTCATGCTGTAATAGCAAACTTGATGATATGCACCTCAGTTGCTACCATCTTTGCAACATGGGCTTTTTACTGGAATACTTAATTTAGTGTCTAGTTGATCCTAAATGAAAATTGTGCAGATCTGAAATCCAATATAGTCACCATGATGAGCATCTAGATAATCTTTTTATTGCTACGTTTCCTCAATAGATAGTCTCGTTGACATGGGTTTTTCACTGACAGACCTATGACATCTAGTTGGTCCCATATGAACATGGTTCCAATCTTACATTTAATATGGCCACTATGATAGCCATCTTGAAAAATTTATTACTATGTCTCGTGAATGGATGGTCAAAATTTGCAATCCATGAATAAAAATGAATTTACAGCATTCTTGATTTCCAATCCAGTCATCAGTCATTTTCCTGTTACAGCTATGGACACACCACTTGCTGGGTAGATATTTTACAGAACTTTGAACTGACACAGATTGTTTCTGGTTGAGGGGTTAATGTCTCAGTCTACTGGGCAAAAATATATGTAGTTGGTTTTTAATTACCTTGTTTAAGACTAATATAAAACTAATTGGGATTAATTTAATCTTCATGGTGTTTGTTTGAAGGATCATAGAGAAATCGTATTCTTTGAGGGTTAGATTTTCCCTATCCTGCTTTCACATGTGCGGGAAATAATCTTTTTCTTTAACTTTCTTAGCTTTCTTACAGTGAAAAGTTTGTACATCTGAAGTGTAGCAGTTATATAAAGGATGTCATAAAGATAATTAGAAAACAGTATTGATGATGTTGGATAAATGATATTGTACAGTACGAACTATCTGATTTACTTCTTATGTAAGATGAATTTGTTTTGCTAAGGGCAATGCTATTTTGTCTGCTTGATAAAAAATTGAGTTGACCTGTTAACTTGCTCTCATTTTCCTTCCAGCTAGCAACCCAGCGAGCAGAGAGCAGAAGAAAGGCACAATATGGTATACATGAGAATTGTATGCCCTCAGTAGTTGTACAAATGACTTGTTCTTTTCATGGCTTAGACATTAATTGAAATATCACTATGTTGTGAATGAATATGAAGATGGTAATTGAGGAAACCAAACAAAACTAACCCAAGGCACCTTGAAGTGGGTTTAACCTAACCAAACTAAAATATTGTATTACTTTGATACCATATGAGTAAATAGGAAACTTTTGAATTACTTAAGGATCAGAATTTCTTTTCAGTCTTCTTTATTCATTTGCAACAATTCTTTTTTGTTGGTAATACTCAATTTTACTTCAATAAGAACATTCTTTTGTGAAAACCTTGTTTGTTTTTATAAATTTATTTGCATGAATTTATTGCTAAATACTTTACAACATTTAAATTGCTTAAATATTTTGAAGTTTGATAGAGTCTAACAGTTGCTAGAATTGCCAAGTTAAAGTGCATGAAACATTTGTTGTTGAGATTGAATCACATGTATTGCACATTATTTTATGACATAAAATATATTCAGTGTCTTTGCTCAAAATTGTTTTAAATTTATATTTAGAATTTTAAACTTTTCATAAGGAAGATACCCAGATTTGCATTTTTCCTGAAATACTTCCAGATTTAATAGCAGCAAAAAACCTATGGCTTTAAAGAAAACAAACCCGAGAAATTTGGTAGCTGATACTGACAGATCCATTAGTGGGAATGAAACCTTCTGGTCACCATTTCTGCCCTAGGTTGGGATTGCAGTAGTTTCCAAATCATGACACCAGGGGTAGGACCACTGGTGAAAAAGGACAGACCTGGGAATCCAGGCTGTGTACATCAGTTAATTCCCCTTGCTATGCCAAGTAATTGTGTATAATGGGTGGAGTTAGGAGCAGTTGTTAAAGTTATGACCCAGAAGCAGAGACAGTGCTGGTTGTATAAATTACTTTGTCTTTTTATCATTTTAATATTAATTATCTGTGTGCTTCTGCAACTTATTAAATATTTAAAAGATATGCATTCATCATAACAAATGAGCTTTGAATTCCAGTGTTTGTACCTCGTTACCATGGGTAGGGGTCACTGTGTCCCACACCCTCCAGAGTTGGGGACACATAACAATTTAAATGGACAAAGAAAAATTGTAGTATATAAAGCACTTCAGTATTGACTTACCTTCCCATTTGTTTGCATATACCTGCCATATTTCCAGACAGTTGGGGAGACTTTGAGACTCAGAGAGTGTGTTTTGAGGTCCCAAGGGGAAGGGGGGCAGTGCATGTGACCAAAAAGAGACAATGTCCAATTAAGATTAAGATATCTTTTCATATAAAATGATTGGAAATTCAAATTTGAATAAAGAAAATAACTAGCCTGTTTTCATTTAAAGCATTTAATACATTGATAAAGAGAAAAGGTAGGTGATACACTTAGTATTGTCAGATATTGTCACCATACACATATATGCTAAGACCCACATAACCAGAACCACACCGACATTAAATAAAAACATATACCAAGTTTCTGTACTTTTCTAAATTCGTGGGATGGCAAAATATGGGCTTAGTCAGATGCATCCTTTGCTAGTTAATAGTTTATTAAGGGGTTTGAAGGTAATGCAGGTATCATTAGTGTTCTTCTTTGCACTGACTAGAGACTGAATGGTATTGTTGTTCAAACTTTTCTACTGGATACTCTGAACAAGTCTGAACTGTATTTGATGCAGCCTGACCACAAGATATGCTTGTCTCGATAGCAAAATGAATATACATGACATTTGGGACTAACCATTTCATTGGAGGGAAGGGGGAGGGGACATAATATTTTCAAGTTTTAAAGAGTCTTTATAGGTAGTACAGCAGTAATAAACACCTCTGTCCAGTGTGGACATTTATGATTTATCAACACAAATCAACTTTGCAAACATGAGCATGTACATATTTTGTCTTTCAGTCATTTTCATGGCTAAATCACCATGATAAGCATGGGTCAATCAATAATTAGTATTTTAGCAAGATTAGGGTAAATGTTTAGCTCAGCATGTCAGATATGTTACAGGTGTAGCTTCTTTTTTGATGTACATCATACACTCAAGATTCTAGAATGACTTGTGTTGACATGTTTGCAAGATGTAAATAAATGCAATGCTCGCCTTGCTGCTGTGCTTCACAAAGTAAATCTCAAGCTGTTAAGCAGAAATTCCATAATTTATATTTGCTGGGCTTTGCTTGCTTTGCAGATAGGTTATTGCTTCCTGAATCAAAATGGATCACACTTAAACATTTTGGACAACTGAAATGGTTTTGCTTTGTATTGTATGTATGGAGTAAAAATGTCACTGCTGTTCACAAACTTGCCAGTGATCTTTAATACAGATGGATTAAACATTCTCATTCCAGACAATGATGTGCAATAAATTTTGTTCTCCAACATGCATCTAACATCTCTTTGACATATAACTGATGACAAATTGCAGTTGTTCCACTTTGTGAACATAATAACCTATGCAAGTTAGCATCAGCCTTCAAAGGGCTTAACACCTCATGCACCACTCCCTTGATAACTCGCGAACCCACTTATAACGCGGGGTCAGGCATGGATCCCAATTTTTAAACCAGAAAATACCCAAAAATTGATCCCTATTGGTTGAACGTGAAGAAAATCGCGATCAAAATTGGTAACGGAAAAACTTGATATATCGCTCGTTTTTTCGTGGAAAATGGTAGATAGGACCTGGAAATTTAATCAACATTATGAAATATCGACTTTTAATAAGAAGTCATATAATTTGTTACATTTTCTTTTCAAACGACATTCATAGTAAACGGCATTTAACAATATTCTAGGACAATTTGATCAATGAAAATGTCATTTATGCTAAGCGGAGGCAGTACTTTAATAAATAAATACCAAATAATTGTTTTATCAATTTAAATTTGTGTTATAGTTCTATCTTTTAGTTCCTTTTAAGTGTAATCATCATAAATGCAATGTGTCCTCTTGTAATTAAATGTACAATGGGACAATCTACTATAACAGCTATGTCCGCGAGCGTTTCGCTGTGAACCTAATTAAGTGCCTACCGTGTTTTGATATTGGACTAGTGGAAGCATTTGTTGTATTGTTGCACTAAATAAAAAGAGGGCCTCCTTTTCTATTATCATGGTAATTACGTCTTCTGAATCAAATAAAGCAGGTGGAATTGAAAAAAAAAAAGTCAAAAGGCATACAAATCCTACATGCTTAAGAACCAGCAGCTCCAGTCATATGTAGGTAACTCATTTCAGTTGATCAATCGAACACTGTGATACATTTTATTGTGTACATTGTTATGTGTAGGCTCGTACAAATGTAACAGAAGAAAAGAGTGAAGTCAACAAGCTTTGTATATTTTAACAAAATAATTTATTTCCCTAGAAAACAATGTAAAAGTTGGAAAATAGGACTTATGGTTTGTGAATATAATCCAAAATTTAATCCTAAGAATAAAAAACACAAGTCCTATCACTAAATAGTTCTATTAGAATCCAAGTTCGAATCTCGACGACGTTCCAAAATGGAAGGCGAAGATGTCAGATGTGGTCCTTATACAAAATAACAATTCCTCAATTGAATCACAGTTTATGTTTCTGAATAATTCCAGAATAAATTTCCACTGAATTTCTTTCTCCCAGAATTTATAAAACAGTACACTCGTTTGGTTTTCTAGAGAATAAATTATTTAAATTCCAAACACAAATGAATTTCAAAAACAATCTGGTAACCTATCTGGCCTTCTAGGTATGAGGAATACAACTGACTGACGAGCGCTCAGAAAGGGTTATATATTCACCCAAATTATCATCCCGTTCTCGCGAGACAGACTACGTGATCTAATAACACTTGAAATACGTAATAAGATATTTGCCAGTTTGCACGTAGCTCTATCTAAGAACTAGACTATCACTCTAAAATAAATTTAAAAATAACACATTGTTTATCCAGATTAACATGTAGGCCGGAAAGGACCTTGAAAACAGCCAATTGTATTCGCGAAGCAATTACACTACCGCGGACCAAGGTAAACTAAACATATTACTAATGTAATATGTTTTACGTCTTAAATAAACAGAATTACTGAAAAAGAATTTTGAATCCCTACAATAATCATTACAATAAAATGTAATGAAACAAAAATAAAATAAAAAAGAATTTTAAAGCTAACACGCAAGCAATTTAATTACATATACGTAACAACATATCTAATTAAACAACCTTAAATTAACTTACTCAATTTAAATGTGATTAAAGATAGCAAGGCAACCAAGCGAAATGAGTACTTCGTAAAATAAAGAGCTTTGTTTCACAGATATGGACCCTTGTGGGGAAAAACAAGTTTCAGAGAATTCTTGAATTCGTAGAGATATCCTCAAGCGTGATAAGAAGTTTTGCTTTTACAATGAAATCACGGCATGAATATTTTACTAATTGGAAAATGCAGAAATTGTGTTTCAGCGCAGACGATCGTCTCACGAAATAAATGTTACATGTTTTTGATAAAAAGGAATCTTGTTTGGTAGTGTTTCAGCTGTTAGTCTTGTTCCCTGCTTATTAGACTCTTAGTTTCATGAAATACTCTTCTGCATCACTACGGGAACCAGACTAATCAGCAAAACAAAAAGCCGTGACGTAATACACAAATGTTTTCGCGTACCATGTTTCCTTCTTGAAACCAGTTGCAATCATGTTATTGATCTTTGAGATGTTGGACAGTTTGAAAATAAATGTGATATATAGATAATAACGAACAACTTCATCAGAAAAAGCGCTTTATTGACAGTTTTTCTCGAGTCGATTATAAAATGAGGATTCAGCCATTAAACAGCCCAGTTCCCCACCCCACCCTGCAGTTTTCTGGATGTTGTTGGGAGGTCCCTTGGTAACTCGCGCCCTCGCTTATAGTGCGGTCTATGTTTTTGGACCCCGATGTGCGTGAGTTATCGAGGGAATGGTGTAATAACCAGTTAAGTAATATGCAAAATGGTGGTTGTTTACACCTGACCTCATTGCCTTTTAATTCCCTCTATGATAAACAGCCCTAGATATAGGTTTACAAGAGGTTTAAATAAGGCTGTTTACCGTTTACACATGCTACATATTGTCGGTATATACTGAATTGATGTTTTTTTTTGTTTTTTTTGTTCTCTCTCTCCAAGCTTATTGAGTATCATGTTTTCACAATACAACCATGTCATGGGGTATGGGAATAAAAGATTGTGTTTGTAACATGACACTTCATGTTATGGCAGGTATGGTTTGTACCACCATATTGATTTTAAAAATGAAAAAGCATCAATGATATAAAATGTGCACAAAACATTTTCATTTTGTTCATCAGTTTATGATTTCTGCTGTTGTAGCATTCATATGAAAACATATGCGAGTGCTTTATTCACAGGGACAATTAAATTGTATTTTCTTACAACAAAACTTACTAACAATTACATGTGACTGGGAAAGATAGATTACTAAGAATGTTGGTAATGTTTAGTCCCATTATAGTAAATAAAATAAGTGACAATGAAGCAAGATAAAACAATCAACTGTTCTAAATGATCATGGAAAAAGATTGACCATTGATTTGTGAAACAAACTCTTGAATTTAAACAGTTCAGAGGATTACTTATGGTCATTTTATATGTGCAAACGAAATATAAATGAGAATCATAACAAACACAGCTTTACATTGGACACCAGTATTAATGAAGAAATTACTAGGAATTGTCTGTCAGTGTTTACAACCCCCCAGTCTCCTGTTGAGCACTGAGAGCTCTATAATTAGTAAAGTTCATTTACTGAAAATTTAGGTGGCTATATATGGAATAAAACTGCAAAATATTTGTACATCTTTCTTTTTTGCCTGTTGTGAATTTTAAAAAAAAAAATGTAGAAATGAGAAACATCTTTAGAAAATGAGAAATTTGTCCAGTGTTTCAGACTTTGTTTTATGAAATTAGGATATGCATAGATCAAAGCTAATTCTAGGACCTGAGATTTCTTAGGAGCTGTGCTGGAGGTTCAACTAAATGTGCAAAATCACACATCAGATTTTAAGTACTATCATTATTCCTTTGTTAAATATTTATATAATTCCCTACTCCCCCACCCCCTGAATTTTCAGCAGTGGCATTAGTGGCATACTTGGGCAACATTTTCTGAAAACTTGGTAAGTTTTGTTTTTAGCTTCACGATATGAACCACCTTCTCTCCCTTCTTCACGGCATCTTCCTATTCTTTATCAAAGAAAATAGGTTAGCTCCTATCACTATCTAAGGGTATCACAGCATGATTATTGACATACTCAGACTTCATATAAAATAAGGAACACTGGCCTTGAATTTAACATAAATTTCTTTGTTGTCAAAAGAACTCATCGTAATGATTGAGAAATTTACTAGTCTTGCTGAATCTTCACTAGTCCTTCACTAGCTGAATGGTGATTACTGAAACATGACTAGTCATCAGACTAATTAAACTATGAAAACTACTTATCCAACAGGAAATTTACTTGGCCTTGGGCTAGCTGACAATTGTTAATATCAAGCCTGGGAAATTACTTGTCACAACAAGGATCTTTCCCAACTGATGTCCAATTTCCACCTGTCCAGTCCTATCTTTCTCACCTTGTTTCCCAATGGAGTCTATCTGGGTCTTGATGTGGCTCATTTCTCCAAAGTTTGAATGCTTGTATTTGCCTGTGATAAAGCTATGATCTTATAAGACCTGCTTCCTAATACTTAAGCTTCAGGATGAGTGAGCTACATGCCCTGTCTTTTGATCCATACTACCTCGAGTTCCATGCCAACATCATGGCCATACTGGTGATGCAAGCTGGTTTCATCTCCATGAGAAGGACTGTCTTCTACATGCAATCAGAAAATAATAAGTTTTGGCCCTTCTCTTTGATTGATGTCCAGATATTATTTTCATGGTAGTGTTGCCATCATGTTAGGAAAAAGCTGATTCCTTTTCTGAGGACACATTCGTAATTGCATTGAGCAGTGACAGATGTTAGAGGTTGGATTTTCTTGAATTTCCACTTGCTCATGCTGTTCTCCAAATGTTAATGTGATCAGGTAATGTGTTCAGCAGAGGAAGGAATTTTTTCTAGTTTAAATTATGTTTCTCCAAGAAAACTTACCTAGTCACATTATAATTAATCCCTTTGTTGCAAATGAGAGCATCCTATTGTTGGTTTTTGTCAAGCATAAATACGTAAATATCTGGTATATGTGTGGCCATCTAGCAGGATAAGGAGAGGTAATTTGTAAGAGTTTCTTCCCTTGATCTATGTGCTATATAAATGGAAAGACATTTTTCATCTTTTTGGGAGAGCTGAAGTCATGGGGTAGAGGAGTTTATTCTTAATATTAATGCATTCAGGTATATATTCTTGAAGTGGTTTAATGAAAATTTCCTTTCTGGTCATATGAATAGTTTTATCTTAGTTTGCATCAGACTTTGAAGACATGGAGTCATGAAGACTCCTTGTAATATATTGAGTGAAAGACAAATCTTTCACATTAGTTTTTGTGTTATAGGGTCCTGTTGCAAATATTATATGCCACAGTGTGGCATAACCTGTGTTTCAGTTTGCCAGTGTTTTGTATGAAATTTTGCATATCTGTATAAATGGAATTTTACACTCACATTCATGAAATTTATTACACATATAACAATACAGCATGTCACTGCAACTTCAGATGCTTATATTTGACTGATTAGGAACTTTATAACTGAATAAAAACTTGACTAATGAACTGTCTTGTTCTGTTATCAAGATCTGCATTATCTTTGATTTATATTTAGCTGTGTGATAAAGCCATACTATTTCATGCACCTTTGGCTTCTGTTGCAGGGATTGGCAGCACTGATCCCCTGGAGACACTTGCAGCCATCACACTCCTGGAGATGGGATATCCACGTGACACAGTCCGCAACTCTATTCTCATTCTCCGTCGACAGCGAGGTTAGAATATATTTGGAATGAAGAAATGGTTTTCTCCAGGCCTTGCTTTCTTAAAATGTACTCTATTCTACTCAAAATATTTCTCTCTCAAAAAAAGAAATCTTATAAAGCTAAATTTAAGGTTAGACTATCTCAGTCTTATTAAGCTGAAATTAACCAGCTTATTTCAAAATGTAGATTTACTTGAGTAATTCTATTGCAGTTAACACAGAATAGTCATAGAATTTGAGCTGATGTGACTATACTTGGAGCTGAGACATTTTAGTAATCTCCCAAAACACTAGATCCTTGTGTTATGTTTTAGTTAGTCACTTCTCCATCGCAGTAAAGAAATATGATGTTCTGTTTTAAAATGGGCCTAGAATTAAAGATTGGATACATTATTTAGACAGTATTTTTTTTTAGCAATTTGGGTTGCAATGTCAAATTAATCAGTTCATTTTGTTGAACTAATATAATAAAGTTTTTACTCTACAGTTTTGGATTTCGCATACGGCTTGATTTTTAAGAAAAATAATTACCCAGGTTTTCCACACTTGTTATTCTGGGTATTTAAAAAAGACTTTGTGTTTCTTGTGTATCTTGTGTAAGTTATTAAAAGAACTTTTAATTCTTTAAATCCTTTTATTTTGGTGCATGATTGATGGGTGGAATTTGGGTTATAGAGTATAGTTTGGCCTTACTTCATATGTGCACCACTAGCTCCACCTGGTCATTTTCTCTTCATGGACTTAAGAGGTAAATTTGAACAAAATGAGCTGATAACTTGTTTTGTACTTTTTATATATCTTGTAATTCATTTATGGCACTTTCAGAAGCTGGCATTGTCTACCCTGCCAGAATTTATTTTCTCTACTTTAATAAATGCTAAAGTGTACTTTGGACCCTTCAGGCCCTTGTTTCAGCACATGGGAGAAACCATTTTGATACCTGTCTGCTTTAGATAGTGCATTGTTTCCATAATAAATAAATTTCAGTGACAGTAGATGAGGGTAACATGGAGGTATGCCATCATTTTCTCAATTGTGTATGTTGCCAATACAAATAATTTCAATTATAATGGTTCATCTTGTAGAAGTACATAATAACTGTAGAGTGGAACCAATATTAACATAACAAGATATTTATCATATGACAGTCACATGACGAATCCATGGACACTAAAGTCACATGACCAAAAACAACCAAAATACTTCTGAATCAGCAAAAGTCACATCTGAATGGTTGCTTGGTATTTGTGGAACAACTGATTATCCACCAACCACTCCGGTGGCCAAGTGGTTAGAGTATCCGTCTCGGATGTGAGAGGTCATGGGTTCGAACCCCAGCCAAGTCATACCAAAGACTGTAAAAAATGGTACTAACAGCTGCCTCGCTTGGTGCACAGTATTAAGAGGTTAGTGTTGGGACTGGTTGGCCTTGTGTCATTATAATGTGACTGGGTGGGACATCATGCTATGTGTCTGTTGCATGATGCCCCAGTGCTAGGCATCACTATAACCTTCCACACTGCAGACATTGTAGTGATATGACTGAAAAATTTTAATGCTACTTTCAAATTCCAAATCACAATTCCTCACACACTGCTTATCCACCAGTGTAGTCTGGTAATTCAAAATAACAATGAGAGCTAGAGATGTGTGATTCCACATGGATTTACAGTGTACCAGTTTTGATCTGGAAATATGCTGTTATACAGATGCCAAGAGGCCCCTTCAACTAACTGTAACTCTAGAATGTGAGAAAACTCATTGACTCTACAGTTGATATATGCATTTGTGTGCTTCAGATAAATCTGTCTGCAATAATTGCAATGTTTTATCAATAGATGAAATAGACCCCTTATCGCCACCATATCAATGCATTTTTGCAGAGGCTGAGTTATTGGAATTGTTTACACTGTTTAGTTGAAATAGTCTGTAGAAACAATAGCACCGATCCTCTCTGTGGGTTGGTGTTGCAGTCATCGTTCTGGGTCTCTAGTGTTCACAGTTGGATATACATTGTATGCAATAATATTATCACAATGTATAATAAAGTTCACTTGAATTGGCATTTTATCATATGATACAAATTTTGAAATTTTACTGTCATGCAACATTTAACAGTGCCAGTTAGCAAGATATATTTCTATTTAGTAGATTCACAGACTTCTTATTGGACATGAAATACATAGCACTGTATCAATACATTCATAAATTCCTTCTCATGAGACATAAAATATACCCTTCTGTATCAATACATTCACAAACTCTTTTTCTTTGTAATGAAATATAGAGTAATGTATTAACAGGTCCACAAACTCTTTCTCACTAGACAAGATACAACTCTCTATGAAACAATCCACAAACATTTTTCTGATCAGACATGAAATGTACTGTTCTGTATGGTCCATAGTGTTTCATAACACTTTGTATTAATTACCTTTAGATACAGAAGCAATTATGTGTAAAACAATGGCTTATCATGTTCTTTGGTACACAAATGTTACAACAATTTATTAAAAAAAGTTGTCTTTACTAAAGTTAGAGAACAAATGATAAACTGCAGTTGTTAAAAATTCAATATGATTTACAAAAACATGAGAGCGTACAGATAATTACAGACAGTACAGTATACCACAGCTGCAAGCAGATTGTGGCATAGTATATTATTCAACCCACTTAATAACTCTTGCTTATTGTATAACTTTCACCTGTTTCATTGTCATGACACCATGTTATGAAATCATTGGTCATGCTAACAAAACACTTGTTGAATAACTCTGTTTTGTCTGCATTTGTGATGCTTTTTCATTACAATGCTGCAGGATTACTCAGTTTTATTGACATTATCCAATACATGAGATAGACTGGGCTGCAGTTGATGTGACGGGTGTTTGTTAACAGGAGGTGGAAATTGTGGACACTACCACATCATGTACTATGAGAACAACAGAATTTTAACTAACATAAGTGACAGCTGCTTTGCAGAATAACCACAACAGAAGTCAATTAAAGTTTTACTTGGAATGTATGGAGATCACTCATATAATGTATAGTAATATAATGATCTATCTTGCAGAACCTGGTGCCAATATAACGGCGCAAGAAGTCCTTGATTTCATCTGGAAAGAGGAGGACATTGAGCGGCATCGACAAGATGAGGAAGCCAGCCGACCTCATCATCCAGGTGATCCACAACCACCAGCACTACCTACTTTAATGGAGCGCCTTAACTTGGGTGGTTCACCTGCAGTCACCCAGGTTGCTGTGCCACAGTCAGCTTCAATTACTGCTACAACATCCTCCCTCACAAAAGTTGCCATGGCAACCAGCTCTACATCAGTTAGTATTTCTGTTGCCTGTCTCTCTCTTTGCCACAGACATTGTTGACAATATTATTTTTATATACACTGCTATTTAGTTCATCGCTGAAGTCATTCCTCTTTGAGGATAATTATTCAGAACATGAATACATTAATTTGTAACATTATTAACATTAAACCCAGTGAAGTATCGATATCTTGCCATTCTTCATAATACTTTTTCATTGTACTTAATAATTTGTATATACCAGTAAGCTATGGTGATGAAAAACTTAAGTCGGATGGATAAGTTATTGGTGAAGCAGATGCATAGATCAGTCTGTCTGTCTGTCCGTGGCTTTATCTCAGTTTTAATCACTGGGGAGAAATGTGCTAAACTTGTTAGATAAGTTGCCCATGTCTTAGGAGTCTGTGAGATGGACATACATTTTGAAAATGTGTGGTTTGACATTGATGAGAAACATTTGTACTTTTGTAAGAGCTAGCAGTCAAGGTGATGTGTCAAGTCAACTCATTTCAGTTCACTGTTTTAAATAGTATTATGCAAGTAACATATTTAAACAGCGTTGCTCCAGGTCCTGGAATCATAGAAAAATTTTGGAATTTAAAAAATTAATTTCAGTGGCCTTGAAAAGTCATAGAGTTTCTCAAAACCTTGCAAAGTTTGGAAAAGTCATGGAATGTCTGAAATTGGAGTTAAAAATGTTGATAACTGTTAATTTCAGAGAGCGTGGAGCACTGATTAAAAATACTTGTTTCAAACACAACACAATTATGATTGATAAATGGTCCTTGAGTTTTGTAAAATTGCCCTGGAAAAGTTTTGGAAATGTCATGGAATTTGTGTTTGTTAAGTCTGCAGGAACCCTGTTTAAAGTATCTACCAGTAACATTGATAATTGGTTTATCCTACTGATTTGCAAATGTGATCATAATCGTCAAGAGAATGAGGCACAAGGCATGCAAGAAGCATGAAAAGTTTAGTTTTTGAGACAGGTTTCATCATGGAGAAGCAGGTCCAAAGTTTAATGTAGTGAACTTTAAATTTATGAATAGACACTCAGAGGTTTGCTCAAAGATGAGCAAAAATTTTATTATTACTTGTGATGAAATCACAGCATCAGAATTTTACTAATTGAACAGTGACAAATCAGGTTTTGCCATTGTTGGTACTTGAAATGACTGTCATCTTTTTGAAGAAAAGAATCTTGTTTTTTTTCTGAATCAATAATAATACTAGAAGTATGCACATTGACATGGAAAAACAATGACATAATACCCAATGTTTTTAATGGCACAAATGTAATGTGTGTTAAAACCTATTAGAGTAATTTTTAGCAGTCTTTCAGAGACTGTTTATCATGAAAAAGTAATACACAGAAAAGCAAACAGCTTTATTAGGGCTTTTCCATTTAAACATTCATGGTACCCAGGGAAGGCACTGTTTAAAAGAGATATGCCAGGGTACTCTGATTACTCAGAGATTTCATATGCAAATGATACAAAGCTCTAAACTGCATCATTGGGTGACTACTCCACATTAAAAGTGCCTTCCATGGGTCCCAAGTATATTTTACTGGAACAGTCCATATCATTTTATTAACAAACATTTAGCCATTTAACCAGCTCCCCACCTCCCCTCTCCTCACTGTTAATGCCCATCCATTTCCTAATTTTTTTCAGAGGTACCTTTGTAACTCATGCTTCAGTTTGTGTTGTGGTTTATATTAACCAATGCAGCAGCAGTTAAATTTGAAAATAGTGGAAAAGTGAGTTTGCAATCAGTCATAAGCATCCTAGCTGATGTAGTGATGTAGTTCTGTTGGCTCGAAAGAGAGTTTCAACTTGAGAAAATTCTGCCTTAATTTTATTTTCATTTAGAATTTGAGAGAACTTATTGCTCATATCTGCAATTGTTCATTGCAGCGCTGTCCAATCTGCAGGATAGGTGGCAGGATTAAGGATGGTCACTAGGTTATTAAACATGGTCATTCTTTGAATTGAACAGCTTGAGCATTAATGAGGTATTGTAGGAAACTATGTGTGAAAGATGATTAATGTTTTCAGGGATCTGACTTTTGTAATGTCCATACTGAGTAAGTACACCCTGGAAACTTCTCTCAACCTATCTGTCCTCATCAATGAGGCTATGTAATTTGATTCAAGTTGTTTCAGTCATTGGGTTTAATGCTGACAAAATGATGACGTGTTGTCAAAAACTGCTTAAGAGACTCAAATTGATGGAAAGCATGCTGGCATAGGGGACTGTCAGTTTTATACAACTGATGCTGATTTGTCGTCAGAAATGGCCACCATTACTGTAAAATCTTTAAACAATTGCATTTCCATAACCTTTGAACAGTGATTGACCATCCTTGGCAGAATGCATCCTTGCATGAAAACCTTTAAAGTTTTTTCAAATGATGCCAATCAGCTGTCAGATATGGCTACCATTGCTTCAAATTTGTAACCTTTACATGACTTCTCAAAAATTGCTGCAGAACAGAATTTGACCATATATGACATAAAGCATCGTCATGAAGTACTTTCAGATTTTACAAATGATGCCACTCTACCATCAATATAGCCACCATTACCAAAAGTAGAAAACCTTGAAACACCTTTTTTCTTTAGCTGTTACTCAATCATGGTACATTACAAGTATACCATCTCACAAATCCAGCCCTCCCATTAGTTAACTTATTTAGCTGTAAGAAAAAGACCAAAGTTGTCTGCCCACATAGTGGGAGTGATACTTGAGTGATATCCCCTTGGATATGGTGATTAGCTGCAAATCCTATCCATACTAAAGATAGTATATTCCAACACTGTGTTATCGTGGGCGCTATATTATTGCGGCAAACAGGATTTCGCTAGGGATTTTGAACACGCGACATCTAGCGGTTGTTTACCAATATAAAGCTGGAGCCAGGAAGTGTGCATATCTGTCTGAGCACAGTTTCCACTAAATTGTCAACACCTTTGGTAAGTCAACATTTAAAAACCCTGAATCAACTTTTTTTGTAAACTACACACAATTCCTTTGATCACCATATACAAAACTCCTATCTAGCTTATTATATATACATCAATCTTGGTTTCGAAATATACTCAGCATGTGATATTCAGTTTGATGCTTATAGGTCATATTTTGCTGGTAATGTACATGTCCTAAAAATGCTGTGCATGGATATTTCATTCTAAGGTAGCTAGTCAGAACCAAAATTGATAAAATATACTTATGATCCTACTGATCCTACAGGAACACTTTTTTTTAATCAGTTAATAATAATAATAATAATTGTTACTTATCGGCTCGTTTAAAGCAACACAAAGAAAGAGCGAAGACAACAAGCTTTGTAAGTTTTAACAAAAATGATTTATTTCCCTAGAAAACATAGTGAAAAGGTGAAAATATGAAATAGGACTTATGATTTGCGAAGAAAATCCAAACATTTGTCCTAGAACTGTGAAAATATATAAGTCCTATCAATAACTGTTCTAATTGAATCTAGTCTGAATCTCAATTCCGTTTCAAGATGGTTGATGATGACATCAGATGAAGTTTTTACACAAATGTCCAGAATTTTCACTTTGAATCACAATTTGTACTGTTCTGTTCCAATTTAGAATCAATTTCACTAAATGTCTTTGCCCAAAGCCAGTTGTGTTTAGTTCTCCAAGGAAAATAATTATTGTTTAAAAGTAGATGAACTATAGCTGTCATCTATAACAATACACATCTCGCTCTACAGACGTACAAATGAACAACTCTTTCCAGCACCAGAGAAAGAATACCTTCTTATCAAGATATATGAACGACTCTACAAGGTGTTAAAATATGACTCTGACTGACTATTTCTCAGATACCTGAGTATTTAAACTGAACGAAAATGTCATTTCATGCACACACATGAAGAACGCATGGTGATTTCAAAACCTCACCATTGCATTACACGATATAATCATACATGCTTAGCAAATGACCTTGGCCACAACCAATCATTTGCCTAGCTTGTTTATCAAGCCAGCAGTCGAAAAAAATTGCTTACGAAATCCTGAGAGTCATATTTACGTTCTAAATAAACACGACGTTTCTTTCAAAATGTCAGACCCTGTGAACATAATCATCATCACAATAATAGTAATAATGAAATATAAAAGAATTCAAATTTTAACACACAAGTAATTAAACTACATGGTCGTAAAATAATATATTCATTAATATATATATGTGTGTGTGTGTGTGTGTCAGTTATCATTAAAGATCTATTTTTGTATGTCTTTTAGAATCAACATCTGAAGAAATCAAGGTGACAGTATAATTTTACAGATTTACAGAGTGCATTTAATGCAACTCATGAAGGCATGTCTGAGTATCATGCAGCTGGGCAGTTTGGTGTGCCAGAATCCATCCTTAGAGATAGGACTAGAGGAAATGTTTCCATCGATGCCAGCCAGGGTCCAGAGAGAATTCTCAGCGATAATGAAGAGCATCAACTGGTAAATCGTCTCAAGTATATGGATAAGACAAGATATGGATACACCAAGGCATTGTGCTCTGCGTTGCAGCAGACTATGCAGTTTCTTGTGGAAAGAAAGATACAAGTGAAAAACCATTGAGCTGTTGCTGGTTTTATGGGTTTATGTTTAGATCCCCAGAGTTAAACTTGCCAAGCCAAAGAAACTGTTTATGTTGTGAGCAAAATGTGCTTCAAGGAAAGTAATAAACTACTATTTTAAGGAGCTATCAAGTATCCTTGAGTCGACAATTTAAGAGACAGGCCAGAAAGAATATTTAACATTGATGAAAATGGAATCAACTCAAAGCATTCCCCATCAAATGTTGTATGTGGCAAGGATAATAATTGAGGCACAAGCAATAGCAACATCAAGATCACAGAATGTAACCATCATTGGGTGTACATGGCAGTGCCATTGGAAACCACATCCCACCATACTTTGTATCCCCAGGAAGAAGTGGAGTGGTCAATTTTCAGAAGGTGCTCCTCCTGGTTCTGTTGTGGACATGTCACATAGTGGTTGGTCAACTCATATATTTCATAATTACATCACCAAACACTTTGCAAAGCATAGTGGAATAGTTGATGGAAAATATTCACTGCCCACCCTCATGGACGTAAATTACATATATCTTTATCACTTCTTGACTGGGCAAAGAAAAATAATATCATTCTTTTAATCCTATCAACTCATACAAGCCATGTCACCCAGCCTCTGGATATTGGTGTTTTCAGACCCTTAAAATCAATGCACAGTTACCATGAGTGAATGTCAACTGTTTTTGCAGAAGAATGCTGGCCAACAAATAACTAGGTATGATATTGCAAAACTTACCTGCAAACCCTGCTTGAAGGCAATGTCTCCTAAAAATTTAAATTCTGATTTTGGAAAATCTGTAATGTATCTGTTTTCAAACAAGAAAAATTTGGATTCACAGGTAGCACCATCAACCATTTACCATATGAAGAAAGAAGCCATTCAAGAAAAAGAAAATATTCTGGAAGCATCTCAATCAGCAACTCAAGAATATCCTAAACATATTATGAAAGCCAAAAGACCAGAAAGTTGAAGATCTAGATTACTTCTTTAAGAAGTGAACCATAACAAAAGTTGTCCAAAAGCACAGAAAGAAACGTGTTCTACCTTTTCTTGCTGGGAAGAAGAATTGTATCATCATGCAACAATCATCAGCTTCTAAACTTGACAAAAATGCACCAAATTTAAAAGACAAATCTGCAAGTGTGAATTCTAAGAGTGTTAGAAAATCATCTTCCTCATCTGTGAAGTCTTAAGCGCAGCATTACTGAGTATCAAAGAAGTTTTGTACCACATTCTCTGAAATTTGGAAGAAATTGCCTATGATTAGGATCTCTTCTTCTCAGCCAGGTCCTTATGAATATTATATAGATGATTCAGATGAGAATAATTTTGAGGACAGTCAAGACAATACCTTATCTGATGATGAATATTCAAACTGCTGTGTGTGTCACAAGCATCAACCACTGGCACATAAGAGTTGTGTTAATCTTGTTAAATTTACACGCCTTTCATTTTGTTGTGAAACATCGGTTGTGAGGTGACATAGCTCATTTCTTTGCTCACATTGCAATTAGAATTCAAACAAAGTTAAAAAATAACTTTTTCAAAATCAGTGATTTTGTTATTCATGGATTTTAACTTAAGTGACATTAGTGTGTTCCATGTAATCATTGATCCTTTCATTTTGTGGAAACATTCAGCCAGTGCAAGCAAGGATATTACTTCTTACAGGTAAGTTGGAATTTATGTTTATTATAATGCATGTGTGCTGGCATACCTAAGTTAGGCAAATATAGTGATAATATAGAGTTGTTCCCCCATGGTATGGTAATCTGGGTCATCCACCATATGCAAGTTTTATTTACATTTACACATTTCGATTGACAGATTTTTTTAATAGGAATAGATAGAGGTAAAGTCATAGAAACTTTACAATTTGTAACCATGCACAATAACAGAATGGTTTTAATATGTAACAATACAGACATTAAGTACCACGATATTGCAGCGTTCTAGTCTACTTCTGTTTGTGCTAAGAAGCATGCTGTCTCAGACCTCACAAAAAGTCTTAAATGATATTTTCAACACTTTGGAGTGAATGGAGGGAGTTTCTCACTTAAGAGAAGTACATGTATACTCGATTTGTACTAATTAGTTCTGAAACTTAGTAAATTCCTTTACTGGTTATTCATGACACATTAAACTATAACCAGTTAATTTCAGTCAGAAACACATTATGTACAGATTGTGAACTGGCCTAATCAAACTTTCCGGTTTCTAAAATATGGTGAAACGTAATAGTTTTACACTTGCTGACACATACATTTCCCTCCTGCCTTCATATGAGCTCTAGCTTGACATTCCAGCTTTAATTGTTTTGTTGTATTCTCCATAATTTCGTGCATTAATCAGTACCAAACATGCTTAGTTTCAGTGTCACTCAAACACTTAGTCTTGAACAAGAGTGTTGCTAGGATTAAACTGACTTGGATGCAAAAAGATAAGATGCCAGAACTTTGAAAGCAAGAAAATAAGGTTTGTAAGTGTTTGAATACATGTCTGTGCATGATTGTATAATTATGTAAAGCTCTGATTTCAATCCTTATGATTAAGCCCCTTTGCTGGAAAGTGGAATTTTACTGTGATAAATTTGAATAGAACACAAAGACTGAGTGAGCAGGTCATGAGTGAAAGTGCTTGGATATTCTGTGTGTGATTAAATTCCCAATTTCCCAATACAACATGACTCTTCATTATGATAATTATAGTAGCATGCAAATTAAATTACATAATTTGCCAGTATGATACACATTTTCATACATGATTAGGACACCAGATATTATGAGCTCTATCTGGTTAACCCAATTTAAGGGCCACCTGACTTTTCACACCTGCACTAAAGCAAGTTATACTTTAAATTTAAATAATAAGAAAGTACAAATATGGACATCTGAGGTTAAAACAATGAGTAAAACTTAAGCAACAAAACAAATACAGTTATCAGATGTGTAATTCTGGGCCACATCTTGGGCAGATGGGCTACATCATTTCGGTTCAAATGTGGCAAATAGGCTACATCATTTCAATTCATTTGGGGCAGATGGGCTACATCATTTCAATTGATCTTTAAAGCAGATTGTTTTTGAAGAAGAATCTGTGCAAGCCATGCAAACGTTTATGCACATTTTCAATTTGTTTCTACAATTTCTCAGCTTACTACAGATTCTAGGTGTTACTAAAAGAGGTGGGTGGTGGTGGTGGTGAGTAACAATTAACCATTTACCAAAATTTTTATCCAGTTACTGCTAATATGATGGCACCATAAACAATTACATCTTGTTAAGTATTTCAGCCCTATTTCTAACTATTCCTAGTTTTTTTTCTTTCTAAGACAGAGCTTTTCTAACTTTATTAGAACAACATTGCATGATGAGCATGTCAGTGCTATTTCATTCTTACCTGCTCTGGTTGCTAGCACATTCATTGAATAATGTTTACTGATCTGTTGCATGTTTGCAGTCACTGACTGTGAAATTTAGTCCAATCATGCTGACAGTTTCTAAAAACATTTATATATTTATTAAGATCCACTTTGTGGTAAGTTTATGTGATGGTTATTGATCACTGACCAGAGGTAATATAGATAATTCATATAGCCATTTATATTGTTCACTAGTATCCACTTCTTTCTTAGTTAAATTTTGATCAGATAAACAAGTTCAAAAGGGATGGTAACTAAATACACTCACAAAGGATGATGATGTCATTAAGCCTAGCTGTTGACACCACTTCAGTGAGAAATTTCCCTGTGGAAAAAGACTCCAGCTGAAAAGAAAAGTATATTAACCAAGGCATTACATACAGCAGCCTCAGCTCTGCCTTCTGCTCCACTTCCCAAGCCAAAGATATTTTCAACAGAACTATTACAGCCCTTCTACACATCCTATCACATATGAGGCAGATCAACAGTGCTCGGCACCAGTTCAGATGATTAATTTCATCTGATGTGATCAGGGACTGATTACGGGTCTCCAACATCCCCTAACTCATCCCAGTACAGTAAAGAGGGAAATGCAGAGACCAGATTCTGCTATCAGATATGGAGTATTCAAAGAAAAGACTGACATTTCCTAAAGGGTGGTGGACTTCTTGTTTACATTAAGGATGGCATTTCTTTCAAACACCAATATGATCTTGAAGAAATTGGTAATGGAAATAATTTGGCTAGAAATAAGACATAATGTTCAAAAACTGTTTGTATCAGGCTGTGTATATTATCACTGAGTACTGACAATACTTGGTATACTATGTTTCAAAATAAGCTTGAAACTCTGTATATAGAAAACAAAGAAGTCTGTTTGGTGGGTGACTTAAATTACAATTTACTTCATGATATCAATCAAAGCTGGATTAAAACCATGAATTCCCTGAATTATCAACAACTAGTTCATGTACCCACATGGATAACAGAGGTATCTGAAACACTAATTGGTTATATTTATACTAAAAAAGCTGACAATATTATAGAAGTTGCAGTTCACCAATATTCCATAAGTGATCATTATCCTATATGCTGTACATGAAAATTAAGTCAAAAAAGTAAAATTTATCATCACAAATACATCCAGTATTGAATAAGGAAAAAATTCACTTCACAAATATTCCTTAAAGAACTGAAAGATATCCCATGGTCAGTAATTAAATCTTTTGATGACCCATCAGATGCTCTTGACATATGGATAGATTTGTTTACTGATACCCCGAACACACATGTTCCTATTAATTTCAAGAGAGTCAAACAACAAAGTCAACCAAACTGGATTACAGGTGATATACTGAATGCTATTAAGACCAGGGATTAAGTTTCATAAATTAAAAGATACTGACAATTACAGATTATGGAGGGGTCCCGAGTGGCCGAGTGGTCTAAAGCGCTTACCATTACAGATCACTGCCATCTCACTTCTGTCTGCTTGGGTTCGAGTCTCGGGTTTGGCCAATGCGGGTATGTGAAAAATCTTGCCAGTAGCTTCTCGTGGGTCGGTGGTTCTTTCCGGGGATTTCCTGGGTTCTTCCTCCACCATTTATACTGGCCACCATGTATAGCCTATCTTGTGCTGAAAAATGGCGTTAAATCCTACAACAGCAACAACAACAACAACAACAGATTATGGAGAAACAGAGCCGAGTCAGTGATTCAAAAGGCAAGGAAAACTTACTATTCCACTAAAATATCAGATAGTATTACAAAAAAGAATCCTAGAAAACTTTGGAAAACCTTCAACAACTTGAGAAGCAAATCTGTCAATAACCTGCAGATATCCTCAATGGTCACTTTCTGAATATTAATGCAAAACTTGCAAATCTCACAGCTCATAAAAGATTCTCCAGTGATAAATTAAATGAGCATATTTCTTCCAAACTTAGCCAAGAAGAGTGCTTCAGAATACTATAATAAGTCTTGAATTCATTTTAAATGAATTAAACCAACTTGATGTTAGAACAGCTACAGGTCTAAGACTCTCATCTCAGTTGATTGCACCTTCACTTATGTATATCTTCAATTTAAGTATTTCCACAGGTATTTTTCCAAACAGGCTAAAACTGGCAAAAGTGATTCCAATTCATAAAAAGGGAGATCTTTCTGATATGAATAACTCTAGACCTATATCAGTTTTATTATCAGTTTGAAAGATATTAGAAAGACCTCCTTTGTAATGAAATTAGAAACTACCTGGAATCATTTAATTTACTACATTCATGACAATTAGGTTTCCATGAAGGACATTCATGCCAGACTACACTAACTAGAATGGTGGATAATATGATTGGTTAACAGCAATAAATCAGGGAACCTTGTAGGCACAGTGTTTCTTGACCTTACAAAGGCTTTTGACCTTGTAAATCACAAAATCCTGCTGGAAAATCTCAGCATATGTCAAGTTAACCATGAAAGCTTAACATGGTTTCAAACCTATCTAAAATGCAGACAACTACAAGTTTCTATTTTAAATAAACTTTCTGATTAGAAAATGATAAAGTCAGGTGTTCCATAAAAATCAGTTATTGGACCATTACTCTTTCAACTGTACATCAATGATTTACCATATCACATTGAGCTATCCACCACCAACCATCAGTTGTCTTGTTTTTAATAGCATTTGTTGTCTGAAAATACCTCATCTTTGTAAAAATTATGCATTATATATGTATATATTTATGCAAATGTCATTGTAGAAGGTCTCATGGAAGATTGATCAGTTGACCAAATGAGCTTCTTCTTTAAATAAAGTCTTTATTATTATTATTATTATTATTATTATTGTCAATCACAGTCATTACATAATCCAATCAAACCTACATTTATGCCTGTGGGTACTATCTATGATGATCCAATATGACATGTCTTGTCCTTGCAGTAGAGTTCAGGCACTCACAGGAAAGGACCCATCCAGTACAGTGTCATGATGGACTGATTTTACTCTATAATCAGTTTAGTGCCATGTTGCATGCTTTATATTATGGTTCTAGGGCAGTCAGTAACCATGAAGTTGTCTATACCTATGATGGGTCCAAGTACAGATCAGTTCAACATGATACTATCACCAACCAATGTTGTATGGCCATTGGACATGCTTGGCTTGTGGTTTTGTTGGCTTAATGCCATTTTTCAGCACATAATAGGTTATGCATGGGAGCCAGTATATTGGGTGAAGGAAAAACCTAGAAAGAACCACCAACCCAGAGGAAGCTACTGTTAAGTTTTCTCACATACCTACATTGCCCAAGTCTAAAACTTGAAACTACATAGTGGTGACATTGCAGTGATCTGTAAAGGCAAGTACCTTTGACCACTCTGGCACCTGGGGGCCCCATCAGACATCTGGTCACCGTTTGTTATTGCAGTACTGCCTATGGCACTGTATTAGTCCCAGATGCTTTTGTCCATGCCCGGACCATAGACAATACAGTCAGTGATCATTTTCAAGTTATTATATTCTGGACAAACCTCAGATCACAGTCAATCTCAGCAAGCTTCACCAACACCATCTGAACTATTGCAGGAGGCATCTTTGTCACCTCACTTGTCAATATATGATGAATTATTCTTACATTCTTTACAAGGTAATGGTCAGACTTCTAAGGTATTATGATTGGGTAAGAATTTTGGAAGATGGATGGGATATGCATTAGTAAAACTAAATTAGCCATTCTTCACTTAAATTGCTTAATAGAATTTAACCCAATTTTACAGAGAACCTCTCTGACATAAAGATAATAAATACATAATAATAATCAATAAACGATGCCAATTTTCCACCAGATATTTCCTAAATATTTAAATGACTTCTTAAACTACTCCAGAGAATTTGATAAAACATTACTGAAAGCATTTTGGCAGAAAAGGGCTTTCAGATTTATACAAGTTATACCATTCTTACCACAAAAAAGTTGAAAATTTTTTGCACAACTTTTATCTATAATAAGTACTAAACAGAACAGACTAACTTTGACACAGATCATCTTGTTGTAGGGATGTATCAATATTTTACAACTTTTGCTGATATGACATTAGATATGGATAAAGGTTTTACTTGAAAACAAATGCAAACAACAGCACTGGAAAAATTTTCAACAGAAAGCATGTCACTGACCCAGATTTCTTATCCAAATGCTCATTCATTTTCAATGAGACGGATGTCAGCCAGTGAGTGATCTCATGCCTAAGTGTTGTTATGTTAACAATAATAAAACTTTCATTACTGAAGAAAATTTTTCCCAGTTGTCATACTAATGCTCTTTACACAAATTCAGATCAAATTCCTGTCTTTTTCTCCAATGTAATCGTTTGTTTTGTTCTCATTCTCTCATTAGAAGACTATTTCAATAGCCTAGTGGTTAGAGTGTCTGTCTCAGATGTGGGAGGCTGCGGGTTCAAACTCCGGCCAAATCATACTAAAGACTTATTAAAAACGTACTAACAGCTGCCTCACTGGGCGCTCATCATCAAGAGGTTAGTGTTTGGACTGGTTGGCCTGGTGTCAGGATAATGTGACTGGTGGAACATCATACTACCAGCATGATGCCCCAGTGCTAAATATCACTATAAACTGCCACACTGTAGACATCGTAGCGATATGATAGAAAAATTGTTAAAGCTACATTAAAAATCCAGATCACACACACACACTCTCATTAGAAATGGGAGGACTTTACCACCAAATTAGCTCCTGTCTAAAACTGTCCAAACTTATTAGGTTTCCATTGTAACAGCTGGGTTGGGATTGGATTTTAATGAAGACACTGAAAACCATTTCATAAATAAGATGTTTATTTATAAAGTAATTAAATGATGCATGAATCCAACTCCATACTCATGTGCATAAAAACCTTCAATGGATTTAACAGAATGATGCACACCTAGATAAACAACTGATAAGGAAATGGTTATCATTCCTAACTGGAACTAATCAGAACATGTAACTTCAACAAATACTGATCAACAGATGAAACTTGTAAACGAATATGATTGATATATGGATCTGTTACCAAGGATGATCAATGTTTAGAATTTATACACAATAAGGAACAATGTTTCGTCTACCACCAAGAGTATCCAAGCATCGATTTTCACAACTATGAATAAGGTATGAGTCTGTCACCCGGGAGGGGGGGTGTCAAAGTATAGAAGTTGCACAAAAATAAGTAGACTGTTTCAACCACAAGTAGAATATATATATATATATATATATATATATATATATATATATATATATAATTTTCATTCACATGGTGCTACTGATTTATTGACTTCATTCATAATGGTGATATTGAATATTGATTTATCAATGGAACAGATGTTATTTGTAACATCCAGTTGACAATCAGGAAGTAATTCTGGTTCCACAGTCAAGTCAAATGGTCAGGGAGCCATCACACATTGCCCGTCCCTCCATGTTTGCCAAAGGATCCCTCAAGACCCTCCTTATTCCCAGCAGACCTGTTGGTTCTGAAGCCTTGGTCCCTCACTGTAAGAAAACTAATACCATCCTCTGAGTGATTGCCAACATCAAACAGAGGCACACACGTTACATGAAACAATACAGTTCTACAACACAAATCCAAAATCAGCCAAAAATACAACTTGAGCCAGCTAGTACATGAGACATGTTTAAGTACAAATGCAGTGATATGTGTTTTATACATGGATGCAAATGAATTTGCTACATTGCAAATTAAACCATTGCATCAAAACTACTGTTGGAGATGATTATTACAATAACCAGATTTGTACATGAATATGTTTCCAGCAAAAATAATCTCAATGAATTATAAGAGCTCGAACATTACTCATCATTAAATGCATGCAGCGTATAATTGATTTCAGTTTGTCTGTCCACATAATAAAAATGGCTAACTTGAAACGGACTATAGTCTCCATGATGGCGTGATGTTATATGACATAGGTCTGACTGTCTGTAAAATTTAAAATATATACTGGAATATCCATTTTATCAAACATTTCTATCACATGAAACCGATAGTGAAAAAAGAATGCAATTTGTATTTCACATACCGCCACAGATGAAAATTGGTCCAGTAGAATGAAAGCTCTCTGATAAAACCTTCGTTATGATAATACAGTCTGACTCTTTAACTACTCTGGTTATCATGAAATCCATGTCCAGAGAGATTAAGTTAATAAATTTTCTCACTGCAAGCAATTTACTCAAACAGCTTTGAGTGAACTGAATTTAGTATTTTAAAATAATTGAAGACAAAAATAAACTACCCTCAGGTAATGCTATAGCTGGTAATGGAACACAAAGCACATTTTTTCCATGTATAATACATAAGCATTAAGTTAGCACAATTTCTGTGACATCTTTGACTTTTAGTTTGATTATGTTGCCTGTAATCTGTCAAGATGAATATCCTATCCCTTCTTGCTCCATTTTTGTGCACTAACCCTCTTCACTTTCAATAATTTTAATAACTCTCTACTCAGTGCATTCAAGAGTGTGTAAAGACTTTTAAGCTGTTTTGAATCTGTTATTTTGTATTTGATTTTCTCATAAATTAGCTTTTTCCTTCTTCCTCAATGCATTAATTTCACCTTCACCCATAAATTGTCTACTTTTGCTGTCAAATTACTATCATGATCTTGTAGTCTGAGTTGTCTCCCAATTGTAGGCAAATTTTGTCAGATTGCCTAACCTTTGCATTTTCTTGCAAATAACCTTATTCATTTGATGAAAATTCTTATTATGCATTTGTGTGTATATATTTACACTAATTTCCAAGTAACCATTATAGTTTATTTTTGTTCAGTTCAATGTTGTTAAGAATATGATATTCCAGATTTACACATTTTGTTTTTGAAGTCATAATAAAGGGAGAGATTGCATCATAGCATGGTTTGCCAGCTCAACATGGTGTTCAGTATAACCTGTGATTTTTTTCCTACAGTCTTTTTAAAAATATAGAATATAGGATGGTGATTAAATAAAGCCCATAGTAAAGTAAGAAACTGATAACACAGTGTTCAGTGTTTCTCATGCTTTCCTGCCTACAGTCTTGCTACTAGAAAGAATATAGCCTGGTGATCAAAGCCCTTTGTATAAGTATGGAACAAAGAACATTGAATTCTCATTTATGACATGCTGCATATGTATAAACAAGTTTCACAAGTGTAACCATGTCACTGTGCATACAGGACATTTGTGAGATTTTCAGCTTTAAAGTTGTTGAGTAATTCTGTCCACAATGGGTCAAATATTTAATCGTGTTGTAACTGTACCAAACAGGGTCCCTCTAGCATACCATCTGTTTCAACCTCAACCTCTGCCTCTGAATCAACACTGAGGTCTGATGCTTTAAGTCAAGGACAGAGTCCACATGGTGATCAAGGACACAATACCAGTGTTGGAGGAAAAGGAAATAAGAGTGGTGGAGCAATGGATAGAGATGGTTAGAATTCCCATCAAAACTTTTTAATCCTTCATATGCCTTGTAGTGACTGTTGTCTCCCATATATTTAACCATACTGAGACACAGGTTTGACTTTTCATGGGGGTTTACTTCATCATCAACAATGTTATAGATTTTGCAAGTCAGAGATGGGGGACACAGCATTGTGTGAATTACAGGTCAAACAGAGGGTTCCACATTAGTACTTGTTTTCTGTGTTGCTTTATTGCTTTTAAGATATAAATCTGCAATAACAAAACGCAGTGGGTCCCATCACTGTTGCATATAAACCGAAAAAAAATCTTGATTATAAACAAATTGATCAAATGAATTTAATTAATTACTCGGATAAATTTAATCCTCATTGCTAGGTGAGGTGTCTTGTCTCTCACATACAAAATAAGTCTCAGGTTTTGACTTATTTGTTGCTTTGTGATATAAATAAAAAATACAAAATAAGGCTATCTGAAAATGCAACAAGGATCAACATATTTAGCTACTACTTAGAAGAACAAAAGTAATAGGGTGTGCTCCCAAAAATCTTGGATCATACCATTAAGTACTTGCAATAATATATTGCAGATTTATCTCATTGACACCTAATACATGGGAGACATTGTTGTTTTGTTCATAGTCAATTTTCTGGTGACTTGCTTTGGTATATGGCAGAATTGAAGTATACATAATTAAAATTGCTATGTGTTTTGTTGAGTATGTAAAGTTTGCATGTTTTGGGGTCTTTATAGAATAATGTCTTAATACATCATACTTTGATATAACTCACTGTGACACAACTCCTAGTGTGACAAATAATGTCACATAACTCACACTGGCTTACCTATGATGACCTATCTCTTACTGTGACACTATTTGCTGTGACATAACTCTTACAGTGACACATAACTCTTGATGTGACATGATTCACATTGTGTCTCAACTCATACTGTGTCATATTTCATACAGTTACAAAACTCTTACCATTATTTATCAAAGGACTCACCAGAAAATATAATTTTCCTCATTTTCATTCATTTATTATGAAATATTTTTCTTTTTATAATTATTAGTCTTAGAGAACATTACATGAATGATGGCCTGTTGTTCATCATCTGGCCATTGTCAGTTCATCAGTTAATATAAGTTGTCAATTATCCTAAACTACTGAAAGGATTGCCATGAAATTTGACATACTCATTTATCCCAAGATCTAGCTGGGCCAAAATGAAAATGGTGGCTATTGGACATCCAATATGGCCACCAGAGTAATCATCTTGGGAATCTTGTTATTGAATGAAGGTCATATAAACATGAATTTGTAATAAAAGACTTCTTATGATGTCTTGTTGGTCTGAAATGCTGCTGATCTGACATCCAGTATGGCTACCACAGTTTGTGAATCTTCTTATTGCTACTCAACCTGAAAGATACATCTTATCAACATGGAGTTTTCACCAGAAGACTTCTTGTAAAGTTTGTTTGATTCTGAATGAAAATGGTGCCAATCTGATCTCCAGTATGGCCACCGATGGCAATCTTGAAAATTTTGTCCCTACTTGTCATAAACGGAAAAGCATGAAATGAGGTTTCTCCAGAAAATCTTTATGAGGTAACTAGTTGTTCCAAACTGAAAATGATGCTCTCCAATATGACAGCTTGAAAAATGGGGCCGCGAGTGGCCGAGTGGTCTAAAGCGCTGATTGTTATGGATCACTGCCATCTCACCTCTGTCTGTGTGAGTTTGAGTCCAGGCTCAGCTAACGTGGGTATGTGAGAAAGCCTGCCAGTAGCTTCTCGTGGGTCGGTGGTTTTTCCCGGGGTTTTCCAGGGTTCTTCCTCCACCATTAATACTGGCCGCCATGTATAGCCTATCTTGTGCTGAAAAATGGTGTTAAACCCTATAACAACAACAACTACAACAACAACAGCCTGAAATCTTATTATGCCTACTCTACTATAATGGATGTTCATATTGATATAAGGTCTCCATCAAAAGACTCCTCTACAATGGATGGTCATATTGATATACGGTTTCCATCAAAGACTCCTCTACAATGGATGGTCATATTGTTATAAGGTCTTCATCAAAAGACTCCTCTATAATGGATGGTCATATTGATATAAGGTCTCCATCAAAAGACTCCTCTATAATTGATGGTCATATTGATATAAGGTCTCCATCAAAAGACTCCTCTACAATGGATGGTCATACTGATGTAAGGTCTCCATCAAAAGACTCCTCTACAGTGGATGGTCATACTGATGTAAGGTCTCCATCAAAAGACTCCTCTGCAATGGATGGTCATATTGATATAAGGTCTCCATCAGAAGACTCCTCTATAATGGATGATCATATTGATATAAGGTCTCCATCAAAAGACTCCTCTACAGTGGATGGTCATAGTGATGTAAGGTCTCCATCAAAAGACTCCTCTACAATGGATGGTCATACTGATGTAAGGTCTCCATCAAAAGACTCCTCTACAATGGATGGTCATATTGATGTAAGGTCTCCATCAAAAGACTCCTCTACAATGGATGGTCATATTGATATAAGGTCTCCATCAAAAGACACCTCTAGAAAGGATGGTCATATTGATGTCAGGTCTCCATCAAAAGACTCCTCTATAATGGATGGTCATATTGATGTAAGGTCTTCATCAAAAGACTCCTCTACAATGGATGGTCATATTGATGTAAGGTCTCCATCAAAAGACTTCTCTACAATGGATGGTCATATTGATGTAAGGTCTTCATCAAAAGACTCCTCTATAACGGATGGTCATATTGATGTAAGGTCTTCATCAAAAGACTCCTCTACAATGGATGGTCATATTGATGTAAGGTCTCCATCAAAAGACTCCTCTACAATGGATGGTCATATTGATGTAAGGTCTTCATCAAAAGACTCCTCTATAACGGATGGTCATATTGATGTAAGGTTTCCATCAAAAGACTCCTCTATAACGGATGGTCATATTGATATAAGGTTTCCATCAAAAGACTCCTCTACAATGGATGGTCATATTGATATAAGGTCTTCATCAAAAGACTCCTCTATAATGGATGGTCATCTTGATATAAGGTCTTCATCAAAAGACTCCTCTACAATGGATGGTCATGTTGATATAAGGTCTCCATCAAAACACTCCTCTACAATGGATGGTCATGTTGATATAAGGTCTTCATCAAAAGACTCCTCTACAATGGATGGTCATATTGATATAAGGTCTCCATCAAAAGACTCCTCTACAATGGATGGTCATATTGACATAAGGTCTTCATCAAAAGACTCCTCTACAATGGATGGTCATATTGATATACGGTTTCCATCAAAAGACTCTAACCCTAACCCTAACCCTACACCCTAACCTAACCCTAACCCTAAAACCCTAACCCTAAGTCCTAACCCTAACCCTAACCATAACCCAACTAAACCCTAACCCTAACCTAACCCTAACCCTATACCCTAACCCTAACCCTAACCTAACCCTCTCCATCAAAAGACTCCTCTACAATGGATGGTCATATTGATATAAGGTCTCCATCAAAAGACTCCACTACAGTGGATGGTCATATTGATGTAAGGTCTCCATCAAAAGACTCCTCTATAATGGATGGTCATATTGATATAAGGTCATCATCAAAAGACTCCTCTATAAAGGATGGTCATATTGGTATAAGGTCTTCATCAAAAGACTCCTCTACAATGGATGGTCATATTGGTATAAGGTCTCCATCAAAAGACTCCTCTACAATGGATGGTCATATTGATATAAGGTCTCCATCAAAAGACTCCTCTACAGTGGATGGTCATATTGATATAAGGTCTCCATCAAAAGACTCCTCTACAATGGATGGTCATATTGATATAAGGTCTCCATCAAAAGACTCCTCTGCAATGGATGTTCATATTAATGTAAGGTTTCCATCAAAAGACTCCTCTGCAATGGATGGTCATATTAATATAAGGTTTCCATCAAAAGACTCCTCTATAATGGATGGTCATATTGATATAAGGTCTTCATCAAAAGACTCCTCTATAATGGATGGTCATCTCGATATAAGGTCTTCATCAAAAGACTCCTCTACAATGGATCTTCATGTTGATATAAGGTCTCCATCAAAAGACTCCTCTACAATGGATGGTCATATTGATATAAGGTCTCCATCAAAAGTCTCCTCTACAATGGATGGTCATATTGATATAAGGTCTCCATCAAAAGACTCCTCTACAATGGATGGTCATATTGATATAAGGTCTTCATCAAAAGACTCCTCTACAGTGGATGGTCATATTGATATAAGGTCTCCACCAAAAGACTCCTCTACAATGGATGGTCATATTGATATAAGGTCTCCATCAAAAGACTCCTCTGCAATGGATGGTCATATTAATATAAGGTTTCCAGCAAAAGACTCCTCTATAATGGATGGTCATATTGATATAAAGTCATCATCAAAAGACTACTTATGATGTCAAGTTAGTCCTAAAAGAAAATCATTCCAATTTTACAACCAATATGTAAATCTTGTTGCTGAAAAATATCAGAGATTATTTTAACACATGGCACTCACATTATTATTATTATTATTATTATTATTATTATTCCTGTCTTCCGTGATATTCATTGTTATTATATATACATATCACTTTTCTACCCAAGAATGACTATTGACCTTGAATCCCAAAAGTAAGAAAATGATACTGTTTTTTCTGAGTCCATATTACCAACCTCTCCAACAGGATGGAACTTGCTTTTTCCTTGAGGATTTCAGGTTACAGCTGAAAAAGTATGAATAACTATGCCTGGCTATAGCCTCACTTGGCATACAAATGGAAATGAGTTGCATTCTCTTTAACAAAAATTTGTCATCAAGTTCCAACAGTTTATTAAATCCTGCTGTGCAGAACTGTAATAATGCCGTCATTCCCATGTCAAGTACCCATAGGCACCTCTCACAATGTCCCATCAGAAATAGTTAAAACTGGGCTTTAGATAAGAACTTTCCTATTTATTCCACTAGTGATATGTTTTGTGACGCAAATTTGACAATTGCACAATAGCTGTACATCACATATATTGCTTCCATGCATTGAAGAACTCATCTTATTAACAGTGATGGTAGTGAAAATGAGTGACTGTTTTATATATCTTCCATTCATAAAACTGATATTCATATTTATATCAGCAGTTAAGGAAAACTGAAATTCAGTTCACGAGTTAAGATGAAGTTCATATCAGGAAAGGTTGAAATCTTAAGCAATTTATTTGTTTCCATTATGTTTTGAGATTATATAAATTTAGCTGAATATTGATGGGTATATAATAAAGATATCATTATCATATTAATTTGATCATGATTGCTAGATCATGTCTTGCTGTCAGCATGAGAAAATCAAGATCATTACTTGACACTTACTAGATCATGTCTTGCTGTCAGCATGAGAAAATCAAGATCATTACTCAACACTTAATGTCTCATAATGATCCAGATTTTCTGACAACTCAGCTTGATCTTGCAATCAAGATCGCATTACTGTGTTTAAAAGTATATATGGGTTGTATGTTTTGACTGAGGTCAGGACACTCCTTGTCATTATTAATCTCAAGCATCTTGTGCAATATTATTATCATTATTATGATTGATACAGGCCAATAGAATTAAAAAACATATGAATTCATTATTTCTTGTTAGCTGCCAATCATTTTGTATTTCCAAGTAGCTGCAAAACATAAATTTAATGTCCCAGTGAACAATGATCATTCTTAGAAAACAACAGGACCCCCCCCCCTTCCCAGTCCACAATAGGACCTACTTTACCATATTAATCTTCAGTAGGATCCCCACCCCCAGTACACTGTAGGACCCCTATCCAATATCCACAGTAGGACCTCCTTCACCAATCCACAATGGGATCCCTTCCTCAATTCACAATAGGCCATTCCTCAATCTACAAAACCCCTTTACTCTGCAGTAGGACCCACATCCCCAATCCGCAATAGGACCTCCTTCAACAATCCACACAAGGACCCCTTCCTTAATCCACAAGAGGACCTACTTCATCATTCTGCAACAGGAACCCTTACTCAATCAATGATTTTATGTACTGATGAAAATGCAGTTAATTATTCACAAAATATGTAAAAAGATCCTTGTGGTGTAATGATACATTGCACGAATTGACTGCAGTTCATATTGGTACAAATTCTTCAGTTTAATGTGGTAACAATAATAGTCCATTTGCTGACTAGTTGTGGAACTGTTTACTGAAAATATTATTTGGTATTATAAAAGAACACCATAACCAGTTGAACGAATGGTTTAGTAATGGCTGACAAATTGTTAAATAAGCCTGAATTTTGGGTACAACACTGTTAGGGATTTTAGACATCCTTGGTGTCTGGTAAGGAAAATGGTGAGATTTGATAGGGAATGTTATATAGCAGGAAGACTTAAAGATGTACTTTACTTGTGATGTCTAGTTATTATATACTTATATTTTTTCTAATAAGAAATTTTTAATCAATACCGTTTTGATTTTTTTGCATTCACCTGCTAGACGTGTTGAAAGGCAGTGTAGGGAGAGAGACTGCTGCTTTGAGTCATGAGGGGTCAGAACAGGGAGAGCAGAGACCCAGTGGGGCCATAGCAGATCAGGCAGAGGGACCTGGGGCCCATGCACAGGCAATTGCTGCAGCCATCAATGAAGATGAAGAATTTCACTCCTTAGACTCTGAAGAGATGGAAAATAAAGGTAATTCTTGTGCAGAATGTTTAGAAGAATTGCAGATTTAATGGC
>JAECUM010090822.1:0-12500 GCA_016617855.1 Megalonaias nervosa
GAAACAAATTATGCCCCTCCCTTCTTACTGTCCGTAACACGTTTGAGAATTCCATGTATGTATTAGTCCTTCTCTCTCAGGTAGGTCAGAACACTTAGATCAGAGACCAGTTATGTAATTTTCAGTCCATATTTTCAATGTTTGAACAGTTTTAGAAAAAAATTCTTCCGGCAAAGCACATTTTAGAATAGATTTTCAGAAGATTTTACAACAGTTTTTAATTGCTATTTTGTAAGACTTTTAGGTCATTTTTGCCACAATATGGCATCTTAATTATAAATATTTAACCTTAAACACTGTTTAAATTCACTTTTCAACCACTTCATTTATTTGACCTATTTTGTATGGAGTTTAAGCAAAATTTATTAAATATGGCGCCACCCGGGCATTATAGGGAAGGAAACCAGATGGCATACCAGAGGTCCTGGACCTTCTAACTGAAACGGATTGCGTGCATCAACCTGGGAAAGAACACCGTTCCAGTGTATCCAGCCAATGTCCTGGGACTAAAGCCCGTAGGCCTCTGGAGTAGTTCAGTCCGCCCGAAAACTACGATGGACAAGCCGAGATCAACGTTTCCATCAGGGGCCTGGTAAAAATTTGCTTGACTTTATGGGGATTTCTTTTCGATTTATCCGACAACCACTTTGATAAACTCTATTAAAATCCCAATTTGCTCTATTCGATGCCACCATCAAAAGTGTAACTTTATTTTGAGAAACAAGGTAGAATACCAAATCAAAATGAGTTACATATACTCACAGATTAGTTTAATTTTCTGAAATTGATGTACACTTGTACTCAAAATTGAAACTAGAATGTGAACAGTAGAGAAAATTTGTAACTTTATGGATTGCTCTAATTAAATGTGTGGCTTACACATTATTTGCTGTTATGGATTGTCCATGAGTCATAACTGGGTAGAATTTGATTTCACTTTTTATTGCGTCCATAGCGTTTCAGGGAAGAAGGGGTGTCATCTGTGGCTCTCTTGTCGGGCCCTTTTCCTCCTTTCCGCTTACGGGCATGCGTATTCTGGCTGCAATACAGACAGAATTAAGTAGTCTGCGGTGCAGATATTAAAGCATTAAGTAGTGACTCCATTTCTACTCGACGAGAAAATAAGCAGTACGCGATGCGTAGAGTCAAATACCCGATATGCGTGTGAGGGGTGAGAATATTGGCACTAATATCTTGTTGGGTGGTGGTTCTGTTCCCACCCAACAAGGAGACGTACATGTCTCGCATTTATACCTAATGTTTACGATGTTCTTTATTATAATTTTATTAACAGATTTTATATTGTTGATAAAAAAATATAATATTTTAGAAATAAACTGTTTGACCCTCATCCTGGTTCACGTTTGTGTCTTACCTTTTTATATCATATTATTTACTTAAGAAATTATTTATTCTTGCATTCAAAATCTGAGGCAGAATCATCGTTATTGTGTCTTCAGTATTTCATTTTGGTAGAATTATTTACTCAAATTATTATTCACCGAAAATACAAGGTGCACATCTATAATATTCTTGGACTGGAAGATTAATTTAGAATTACTATGATTTCAGACAAGAACATTTTTGGATTATATTTTTGTGATATATCAAAAGACTGTTAGCACATCATCAGGCCCTTGGCACATTACCACGTTTGTGACTACAGGCACATCAATACCTTCAATATTGGAATTTAATTGGAATACCAATGGGATTCAGTTGGAACTTTATATATTTTGACTGTGAATACAACTTTTTAAGACTATCTGGGATTTAATTCGCAATACTGGAAGTTCTTTTTAAGCTTTCACTTTGCATTTTTGGGAAATATGTTATTTGCTGAAAGTTACAAAACTTGATGGGTGTAGCTCTTTTCTATGAGTTAGTCTAAGACCACGGAGTTCAATAGTTTAACATTACCCAGCAAGATACCGAGTTCTGACTGATGAAACTGTAATACAGAAAAGAAAGAAAGCATATTTAAATCGTAACTTTCTATACCTGTTTATGTTTACATGTTGGGAGAGGTCTGTCTCAAAATTTAGGAGCTGCAGATTACTGGTCTAAATGAAGCACTAGCATTTCTTTCTATTCAAATCAAAATTTAATATGGGCTTGTCTTATGTGTATCGACACTTGGCTTGTCTTATGTGTATCGACACTTGGCTTGTATTATGTGTAGCAACAATGGGCGTGTCTTACGTGTATCACCACTGGGTTTGTCTTAAGTGTATCAACACTGTGCGTGTCTTAGGTGTATCAGCACTGGGATTGTCTTAGGTGTATCAGCGCTGGGCTTGTGTTACGTGTATCAGCACTGAGCTTGTGTTACGTGTATCAGCACTGAGCTTGTGTTACGTGTATCAGCACTGGGCTTGTCTTAGGTGTATCAGCACTGGGATTGTCTTAGGTGTATCAGCACTGGGATTGTCTTAGGTGTATCAGCGCTGGGCTTGTCTTACGTGTATCAGCGCTGGGCTTGTCTTACGTGCATCGACACTGTTGTCCAAACTGACTTTATTACAAGGTACTCATGAATACAAGATTGTGCATTTGGATGACTCTTTGTTTCAATAAATCTGCCAATTTTTTTAACCCGCCTTGGTGGAAGCTAAACAAACTTTTTTTTAGTTTGGTGTCGGTGTACATTAGTATCAATAACCGTATGAGGAATTGGCGAATTTCCAAGCCCCAACTACCCAACTCCTTTTATGTCTCAAGTGTTGGTTATTCCAATGGACAGCTGCCCACTCTTAAGCCGGATGTAATTCCACAGTAATTCCAAACGGAACTTGCACTCACTATGTGGCGCGCAGAAATATAAAGCAAATGTCTGACAGAACAAAGTACGGAAATCTTTCTGCAGCAGTGTGCTATCAAGAATTTGCTTTTAATTCTTCGAGAAATAAAATCATGCTTGCACGAGCGACAACCTGTTTTTCTATGGTTGTGTTCATTTTATTCGCTGATTCTTTTTTGTATAATCTCAAGAGAACTTGAGAGTATATAAACAGTTCAGATAAGATTTAATTTTGCCTTTCATCCAGAAACCAATGTTAAATTTCTCATGAAAAGCATCCTTTTCGTAGCTCACGATTATTTGAAATGATTTTCTTACATCTAGAATGCGTCTAGATCGTCCGATCCAAAATGAATGCGGAAAGGCTGGTGTGGACTATAAATGGCACAGTTTTCTATTCATTGTTGTTGTGGTTTTCAAAATGAGGTTTACTCTCCAGAATGTAAACGTGTTCTGGGTATAGATGATCTCTATACTTTGACTGGTCTACACACTTTTTGAGACAGAATAAGTTTCAGGTCAGGCACAAATAGATTGCTAGATGTGTCATTGAGACGGTGAGAGCAAGTGCTTTACACTCGGTTTTGATAAACATTGGAAGTGCCACTCTGATCTTTGTGTTTACGGGTAGGTATTACAGTGCGTACTGGGAATCTCCTAGCTTGTTTACATGTTATTTCGTCTGCACGACGGATACGGGTACCCCACTGGATTCCATCTTCTGTTAACTCTGGTAACATTTTTGAAAAAAAAATAAAATATTTTACATGAAGGAGCACGAGTAATGTCATGCTTTTATCTCATTTTGCACAGTTACGAGAAAACGCAGCCTTAATCGTTAAAGGACAAATTAGAAAAGTTAAACTGACCTATTGGGTCTCTATTTTTCTTCTTCCTCCTTACGTTTCCATGTGGACAGGAAAATTAGCATACCTGCCACATACTTATCAACACAGACAACACACAAATATTCATATAAAAATAGACAGACAAAGATTCCTATTACTCGTTTCTACATCGATCTAATCTTTTAATTGCCAACAACTGCTTCTGAAATGATTTATTCAACGTTCTACATCTGTTAATTTATTCATTCATGCCTTTAAAAGAGCGAGAGAATAAGATTTAAGCAGACAGTGCATTCTAGAAAGCGTTATGGACGAACAGATGTGAGAGTGGCGCAATTTGTTTGTGTTCGGCTACTTTTTACAATTTTTACACATCTTAAATTTTATTTAATATGCTTGACGGTGCACAAAAATAAATAAATAAATAAATAAAAATAAAAAGCAAACTACTGATTTAAAACTGCTCACAGCAGCAGAAGACGATAAAATACAAAATATAACAGAAAATAACCACCGATTACCTGGATATTATTTTAATAAACGAAACTAATAAGAGGTGCACGTCTGTTAATATGTGCAAAAAAGTGAACTTGAAATCCATTTCCGATAACTTGCTGTACTGGCTAAATTTTGGGATATTCGATCTTCTTTCTATATGCAGTGTGATTAATGTCCATTTGGGATACTTCAATCTTCTTTCTATACGCAGTGTGATTAATGCCCATTTGGGATACTTCAATCTTCTTTCTATACGCAGTGTGATTAATGTCCATTTGGGATACTTCAATCTTCTTTCTATACGCAGTATGATTAATGTCCATTTGGGATACTTCAATCTTCTTTCTATATGCAGTATGATTAATGTCCATTTGGGATACTTCAATCTTCTTTCTATGCGCAGTATGATTAATGTAAATTTTGGATACTTAATTTTTTTCTTCCTATATGTGATTAATATCCATTTGGTTAATTGGCTATGGCATAATATTGACGATCGGTCATGCTGAATGTTTCCTCTATCCGTAGATTTCCCGTGTTTCTCATGGCAACAGAGATGATCACACGTTTCAAATTATTTCCACAAGGAACTCTTTAGTTTGTAAGAAAAATAGTAACCTACACTGTACTCGTGTATTTAGGCTACTTTTCATGATAGCTTTTTTGTGTTTGATTTTGTTTTTGTTTTTTTAGTGGGGGTAGGGTTGGTAAATGGTAATATCCCTCATTTCCTTCTAATTAGTTGCAGTTTCTTTTAAAGTAGATGTATGTCTGATAGCGAGTTCTGAGCATCTGCTGAAAGTACGATTTCGTTCTATTGTCTATTTTCAGATAGCGAGTTCTGAGCATTTGTTGAAAGTACGATTTCGTTCTATTGTCTATTGTGTATATGAACCAAACGAGACCACTCCGACTTGCAGTTCAATGTATTGAGGAATGATTTCCCTCTGGTAAAAAGCCCATTTTATTGTGAAAAAGTGCAACATGAAATTAAATAAATAATTTTCTGATGTACTCATGTGTTCTTTACGATTTTTGATTTATAATACTTAAGATTAGATTTCATTGTAGATGACCCCACCCCCTACGGTTTCCAGACTTAGGAATGTAAATGGGTCCTACGCCGTCCCGCATTCCGTACCAGGTGACAGATGGAGTCAGAATCGGTGGTGGTTCAATGGTTAAAATGCAGGAGTCCGACCATTGGATGACCCCGGGTGGGCTGACTTGCTGCGTCCATGGGTAGAGCACTTTACATCAATAACCTCCTCGGCATTAAATAACCAGCTTGTATAGCAGTTTCGTACAACACTAAACAACCTCAATCAAACAAATCAATCGACTTTTAAAGAGGTTATAATCTATCTTAGCAGAAAGTATTATATATTATTGTCAAAATGATAAATCTACATACTTTTTAAAGATTCATGTCTGAGAGTGAATTACAATTGAATGTTGTATTAATTATTTGCTAAAAAGTTGTCATTATCTAATATAACTATTGACAAATTCATGTCATGGTCATCCATATTATCTCCTTCCTCTCTTGTTTTATAAATACTTATGCTTTCATTTATCATTTTCTTTCTTGTTATCACCACTAATTGCTTATTTTCATCATACTTCCTATTCCTTACTTTTGCTTTCTTGTTTTTGCATTTCTTTTTTCTTTATTTGTTTGTCTCAAAATATTTCCGTTAACATCTCAAGATGACAGAATATGACTTTCTGACTACCACCATCCTATTGTAGTTCGATGGTTTCCGTCGCTATAGCTTTGCTTTAACGTTTTGTCTTCCCAATTTGAAGCAATATAAAGTCTTTTTGACTATACTCCATATTTTATGATGTTTCATGGGTAGCCTGTACGGCTAATATTAACTGCGCTTCCTCCACCGTCAGCAGGTCCACGTCTAGTCTGGAAGAAATTTTGTACTCATTAAATAAATCTTATTAAATGGTAGAAACGGTTAACTCAAATATATTGTAAATAAACAAATTAAATGCTCTGTCTATAAATTAGTGCAAGTGCACCTGCCTGTTGCAATACGTCGTAAGTATTCAAATGGATTTCTTTGTTTGTTACTCGTTTTGCTCCTTAGTGGCGGGTTGGCAGAACGGGTATCTGCAATGGTGCACCATTAACATTTATGTTTCTGTCTTTTTCTTCATCATCATCATCATCATCATCATCATCATCATCATCATCATTTTATTATTATTATTATTATTATTATTATTATTATTATTATTATTATTATTAACGATATGCAATTTAATTTAACAAATATTATGTACAATTGGTACTTTTTTAAGATTTCCGATAAAGAACAGATAAAAAATAACCTACTTTAATCCACAAATCTCTATAGGACACATTCTTGACTGCTGGAATTGTTGGTAACTCTTCTCCAGGTGGTCACATGTGTCAAGCTCCAGTGTTAAAGACGTCATAGTATCCATAAATCGACATATCCAAGTTGGCATTCCATCTTTTCCGATCACTCTCTTCAACTCTAGGTTTCGTGCATCATCGGGAACACTTGAGTTCTGAGCTATGGTAGCGGAGAGTCTTTGCTCTGGTCTGCCCAACAATTCGTCATCGTCAGGGACCACTGTGTAACCATTCTCGATAACATTAGTGCTCACCGCTCGTACAAATTCTGTGCCAGAATAACTGTTATTGAAACTATCCAATTTATTTGTCGTAGTAGTTGATAGCCTATCCGAAAAACAAGGCCTTTCCAAATGTTTAGACGGATCCGTTTGGTCCAGACATTCGTGGCTGAGATCTACTGCGCACCGTTTTCCTATTTTTCGGTCGCCTGCAGTATTTATTTCATTTGTATCTGCGGAAAACTGTGTCAGGCCCTTAACTTCAAGTTTTCCATTACAGCTGGATATTGGAAGACAGGGTTTGATCCAGCTGGAACTAAGGAGTACACTGTCACGTGCTTCATCTTCTATTTCCTTACATATCTCACCATTGGCAATCTCAGCGGATACACGTTCTTCTAGTTTCCTCCCATCCCTTTTAGTGCATTCATCGTTACAAATTTTACTGCTTTTACATAGAGGACTTCCATTTCTCTCAGGCTGATGGCCCTGGTCATATTTAAAAAACCGATTTAACCTGACTGAACCTACTGAATATTCCTTTCCATTCTCGACCACTGAATTCGATTTATTTTCCATTGTACTGTCTGAGTCTCGTAAGAACATTTTCACGTCTTCCATATACTTTTCTTCAAGAATTCCATACCGCTTGAGTACAAGTGATGGCTGTTGGTCAAAATAATTATGTGAGCGTTGGCACGTCAAACCGAATTTACAATTACCCCTGACAAACCATCTACAAAGATGTAAGAATTGACATTCATTATGTGAACATCCCATCCGTCCGTTGTAGAAACGACATATGGTAGGCATTGTAGTTTCGTTCCTGTTTCTAATATTTCGCATCAGGTATCCAAGATCTTCAGGGCTGAGTGCATGAAGCAAGTGCATTTGAAGGACTTGAACATTGTGTGGATCTCTGATATGATGACCAAATAAGCACTGTTTGAAAGAACAAGTATTCAGGATATAAAATTTACAAATGTGAAGTCCATTGCAATCTTCCGATGAGCAGCTTCCGGGAATTGAGCAGTGTTGCTCGCAGAGGCGCACGTCTGTTTTTCCAGAGACATATTTATCCCTTAATATGCCTTCTTCCTCATTACCATCAGCTTCAGTATCAGGAATACTTTCACTGATATCAAATATGTTAGGAAATTTTTCAATTTCCGTCTCAAAATTTGAATATTGTTTTGCATGTTTTCTTTCAACATGTCTTTGTAGTTGTTCTAGTTCCATCCTGTTTCCATTTTTCACCAGGCATCTCAGAATAGATGAAATCCAGTATAGATAATTCTGGTCCGTGGCATCTGTACCTTTTTGCATTAACTGAGCGTTTTGGTTTTTAATCCTTACCACAGGTAATAAAATAGTTTGGTTTTTACCATCTTGTTCGCAAAACGTAGGGTATTGATGATCAATAGCGAGGTTCTTTCTTTCATCAAATAGAAAATCATGGCGATCCATCTGGAAACCGAAGCAATGGTCGTTTTCGGTCGAATTGGCATATTGTTCTCTTTTCAATGCTCCATTGCTAGCTCTGTAAGACAATGATTTTTCTGAAGAACAAAATGCATCTCTATTACCACATTCAGAACTCGAATAATTTCCAGTCACAGAATTGATTCTTTCATAAAACGAGAAACCTTGGAGAGCTGTCTTAGAACTGAACTGAGGATCAGTTTTGAAACAATTGCCATACCGTTTTGTCTTTGGAGGTGTTTTTGTTGCTCTGTCATACTGTCTTTCTGAACAATCAACAAAGTCTCTACTACCATGATGAGGACTTGAATAGTGATCATTAGGAACATTGCATCTTTCATCAGAAGGAAAACCGTCGTGAGCCATCTGGTATCTGAACGGATGACATTTTCTTTCCGGTGAATGACTGTTTGCGGTAGTTGCTAGTCCTTCTGAAGGATCAATCACATCTCTACTACCACAATGAAGAGGTGAGCCTCTCGTCGCACATCTAGATAATAGCATCTGCCTGCAACCACGTTGTCCACTTCTCATTAAATTATTTGATTTTCTCCCGCCACATCGCCTGGCACGTTGGTAAAGCGTGGGAACTAAATTCAGAAGGAATGAACTTTAGGTGGTATTTATCTGATATAAAATAAATTTTACTTGAACGTTTCTATACATTGCAGAACGTTTATATGTCTGACGTATTTTATCATAATGAAGTTCTGCTACAATGGATTGAATGTATAAATCATTGTGTGTCATATTATATTTGGACGTCTTGCTGATGGTATGGCAGGGAACAATATATTAAAGTAACGTTTTAGTAGGGTGATAGACGTTTTATGATGCAAAAGCTGACCTTTTAAAATCGTGTTTGCATGAAGTCCCTCTGTAAATGTGGACATATCGTATGCATTATTCAGACTAGATCCATTAATGGCAAACCATACTCGTCTGGTTAGCTTTGATGATAGCAAGGATTCCAGCTGTTAGTTTCCGTGAGTCACTGCTTATATTCAAGGCACATGATAAATTATTTAACCACAAACTGAGATGATTACGCAAGTTGACATAAAATATAGAAAGTTACTCTCGTCTTGCTTAATATAACATGCTATGAAAAAAAATCATAATTTGCCTTGAAGCATACAAAATAAAGATAATTTTAAAATTTGTAACAGTTAAAAGCAGAAGCACGAGCGCGCGCGTGTGTTGTGTGTAAATCAACTTTTTGAAAGATTAACTCTAAATCATTGAAATATGAAATGTTGAATTTCTGACCGATTTTTTTAAATTGTGATATAATCTGGATCTCTCTATTACAAAACTGACGAAAGATAATTCTTTGAAAGCACAGTCCCCATATTTAGAACCAGTCTTTACAGGCATGCGCATGAACTGCGGGTGTGTGTGATTTGGAATTTTTAACGTAGCTTTAACAATTTTTCAGTCATATCGCTACGATGTCTGCAGTGTGGCAGTTTAAAGTGATGTCTAGCACTGGGCATCATGCCGCAGACATATAGCATGATGTCCCCCACCCAGCCACATTATCCTGACACCAGGCCGACCAGTCCTAACACTAACCTCTTAATGCTGAGCGCCTAGCGAGACAGCTGTAAGCACCATTTTTTTTTTATGTCTTTGGTATGACTCACGCATGAAATAATACAATTAGAAAGATATGGCAGTGAAAATTAATAGATGACGTATGTTATTTTGGATATAAACATTTTGACACATGATACAATGGGCACAGCATTATTTGTTATCGTCATTGTAAAAATATGATTTCGCAAAATTCTCGTTTGCACACACTTGCATCCTTTCAAAATACATGTTCAGTGCCTCGTTATTCTGTTCTCCTTGCACTGAGAAACTATAATTATAAAATCATTTAAAATTTAATAATATAACAATTTTGTGCTGGTAGTCGAATTATGGAAGATGCTTGTTGCGTTTACTGAAGGATAACGTGAAGAGTACAATGAAGCAGATTGCCAAACCTCCGTGTTCATGTCACATTCAGCTATTTTCCCACTTTCCGTTTAATTTGTGTAAATTAACCATACATAATTTTTAATGCTCAATAAATTATTTTTGATTTGAATATTCATTGTGAAAGGTACATTGTATTAGGCTTCATATCAGATTCATGTAAGAAGGGTAGTATATACACTCTTTTGCAAGGCTTTCTCCCTGAAATGAAATAAAATGTCATTCAGCAGAGTGTTTTTTGCTTGATTTTTTTTTAAAACTTACAATATATAAAAAAATTTTAAAATACAACAAACGAAAATATCCTCACAAAACGTTAAATGTACAATAAGATAATGTTCTGTTCAAAGTAGTAGACTACTCGACAAGCACACACACACACACACACACACACACACACACACACGGGATTTATATAATTTAAAAGGCGAGTTTCCTTGTTTCCTTTAGCCAAAAATATATACAACATGTGGTATATGAAAGATACGGCGTACATGCTATTCATACGTTCAATTTATCACCCCCACCCCCACCCCCACCCCCACACATATGAAAGGTATGTGTTACTTCCTCTAGTGCGCGGGCCGGATAACGATTTTTAAATGTACCCCTGTGATGTAAATGTATCCAGGATTCACGTGCCTGACATACATGGATTTCCATTGGAGCTGACTGGCTATATGAGGTCGCGCATTGACCAAGAGAATGTAACTCCGAACCTTGTCAAAAATTGTTAACTTCCATCTCTTTGTGAGCTTCTATTTTCGTTCACATTGTTAAGCAAATAAAACAGACGGTTGAGATTAAAAAGCTACGTGGATTTAAATAAAGAAAGCACAAACATTACAGACAGCTCTCCTAGCAACGAAAGCACTATCATTTGTATCGATCGATCCCTGGCGTGTACGTCAGACCACAAAATGGCCTACTACAAAGATAACCAAACAGAACATTATTCAAACATTGAAAGTTATATACAGCTGATCCAAATCATTATTATCCTTGACTTAATATTATTACTGACAATAAGATTCTTTTTTATCCTCCAATTTCTCCATCCCTCGCTGTAGTGGGCTCGGTTTGTCTGTCTTTTGTATCATCATAGTTGCAGAGAGAGAGAGAGAGAGAGAGAGAAAGAGAGAGACAGAGACAGAGGGACTTTAAACATTTACACATTTTTAAATGTTATGTTGTAGAACCTTTATGTAGGGTTGAAGAGCATCAAATAGGTTACAATACTGTATGTGTGTACCACGTAGGTAAGGAATTTATACAGTATGGTTCTTGTATCAACTGGATTCTGGTATCAATGGTAATGCTTCGCACTGCAGCAAAATCCCATGGAAAGTGTGCACATACTAGTAAATACAAATGTGAAAACGTGTTATCTGTCCGGGGGGGGGGGTACGCTTTAATTTTGGAGGATCCAGTGAAATAAAAGTCGGATAAGTATTGATTTATGACGATGTTCAATTCTTACCATACCAGCAAAAAGAAATATAATCTTGAAATTGGTCCAGAGTAATATTGGATAGATAGACAAAAGGATACCTTACACAAGCTTACTTCGGATCCAGAAAACGAAACGAAAAATGTATTGCATAAAATGATTCAAATTCGTGAGGTTATAATTCAAGTTTACAGGTTCCAGCTCTACCGAGATTTGTAGTCAGAACATTGTTTTATGAGAACGGACTAACGGACGTTCACACTTTTTCCCTCAGTTTTTCCAACACGGACAATGGAGATTTGAGTAAATATTCACAATAATAATAATAATAATAATAATAATAATAATAATAATAATAATAATAATAATAACAACAACAACAACAACAACAACAATAATAATAATAACATGTATATGTTTACCAAACAAATTATGAGCGTGTGCAAAAGCAAATCATGAGCGTGTGCAGGGGTCCGTTGGCATGTGAAGGCTTTCAGGCTAAAATTCTCGCCGTTAGATGAATGCTGCAAATCAGTAATAACCTGTATGACTTGATTTCATTTGCCCTGTCTGCGTTCACCCACAACAACCATTACATATAAAAAAAATAATACAATTAAACCTTACTCGTGAAAACCCATTAGAAATTTTTACTTGTTTGCCAGTGTCAAAAGTGTCATGGAGATGTGTATGTGTGAGTGTGTGTTTAAGCAATTTGTATATCTTCTGATGTTGTTTTGGTTGAAAACTATGAGACCTCAAAGAAGTTCATATACTAATACAATTTAGTAACCTCAGTGTTTTGTATTTCTTCTACATT
>JAECUM010090822.1:17500-51637 GCA_016617855.1 Megalonaias nervosa
ATGACAAACCTGGCGCAGAATAATACCAACACGGGTCTAATCCATAATTTTCATGACTAACTTTACGAAAACTCTCGAAAACTTCAGCTAACAATAACACATCTGTTTTCAAATATAAATCATGATAATCACCAAGTGTATTACAACCAAATTTATTCCAAATATCTTGTGCATATTTGTACTCCTCAACTGACACACCTTCGCCTTTTAGATGCGAGTAAAATTTATCACTGTCAGGAAGAGACGTTTTATCAAATCTGCTCCAGTCGTCGAGATACTCGTACGATAAGACACCTTTTTGTCAGAACGACGTAGTCTTCACCAAAGCAGCTTCTCAGATTACCAAAACAGCTACAACCTTTTACAAGCTCATCCAATGGTGCTGCTATAAATTGCAGACTGTCGATGAAACGTAATTTGCCGAGCGTAACTGACATATATTTTTCAAAATTGTTTGGAATACATTTTATTATATTATTTAATTTAAGTTTAGATTTAATTTCCTCATCGCCAAATGCTTCGACAATGATATGACTATCATAACCACGAAAATAATGTAAAACGACAGGAATAAAATCTGGCGCATGAAATTTTAAATTACAATTATTATGTGCGGCTCCACGACAGTGATCGCGCACTTTATCGCCTGACATAGGTTTCTCGCAGATATGACAATTAACTGCCCCATCAAAATCAACTTGTTGCTTGGGTGTTATTTTTATTGGAATTGTTTTAGATAATCTGTTGAAAATTTTATTAACATCATCTATTAAATTTTTTACTAACCACACTGCAGGATTTTTACCCCAGTACAAATTTATTGGACTTTAAAAACTATCATTAGCACAACAAACTATTTTATAAGCTGCTCCGCAGGGGACATGTTGTTGTATTTTTCTGGTGCTTGATTTATTTGGATCATTTTCTGCGCCTGCCACAGGGACAAGTAGACACTCGAAGTCAGCATAAATAATACACGGAATACTTAATTTATGATTATAATTTTTAAATTTTAAAACGTTTTCTTTCTCTGTTGGCATTGTTATTGTTTGAACATTAATACAGTATTTAACATGATCTTGCAGTTTTTCATTTTTAGATAAACCTTGTTAACAACGATAACAAAAATATTTCTTATTTTTATCTTTATTATATTGTCTACCAACTAGGCCATTAAAGTTCTTAATCCAAACGTAAAGTTCTTTATAAAACAGCAAGTTTATTGTGGTTTGTGTAGCTTTTTCTGAGATGTATATGGGATAAACATTTTCACGCTCAAGACCAAACACATTAACCGAAATATTATTTTGCTTTTCAAACTTTGGTATTTGATTTTCTGCAACTGGAAAGTTAATGCCATTAAAATGTAATTTTGATACGTGACTAATATATTTGTCGACGCGATCAGCATTTTTTTTCTGCTGGAAACATCGCAGAAAGAATAGCCCACTGGAAACATTTGTTATCAGAGTTCTTTACGTTTATGCAACATATTTTGTTTTTAATTTTTTGAGGTAGGTCCATATACAAACTACCGCGAAGTACGTTATATTTTGCTTTGTGAAATAAAACTTCCTCCACCACCTCAAATTTCCAGCCTCATACTGATGCAGTACATTCTTCGAATTATTTATTTATTTCCTGATGTATTTCGTCAGCGACTGAGGAAATATTTGTTCCAGCTAATATTTTTCGTGATTTAGCTGTTAAATATGGTTCGGCAATCTCTGTATCTTTTTGAGGTGCATGTAACTTTGATAAAATAACATGATACTGTACTATTAGTTTGATACTTTTATGTACTGGAAGTTCTCCCGTTACAGTCGGATGCAGAAGATGAAACAAATTTGTAGAGTTAAAGTTTGCTAAAATATTTTGATTGTCAAATTTATAACTGTTATCAAATCCTGCAAAAGCGGTAGCTATTTTTGTAGGCTCTCCTATAAGTTTTTTTTTGGTGTATATCTCGCAATTTCAGCATTGTTATATAATATTTTACATATTTAATTGATATTACTAGTTGAAAAATCAATTAGACATATAAATTGTTTAAGGTATATTGACACCAAATTTGAGTTACATAAGACTGACGGCAGAGGAACAGGAAGAATATCATGTTCATCCCAAGTACAACTTGTATGCGGGAAATATGTTAGGTTCAGTGATTCACGTCAAGTACGGAAAACCGTTTGGTAAATCAGTACCAGCTGGTTATAAGATTAGCGTAAAATCGGAAGGAGATACCGAGAGAGCTGAAATGTTTAGAAAAGATTTTATTTATACATTATTTTGCGATGAAATTCCAGAAGGACAACGTGTTTATAGAGTAAATAACTCGATTAATGATGATAATATTGAAAACTTGTCTTTTCAAAGTAAATTTCAACCTCACCCTGTGATTGATCTTTATAAGGCTAATAAACGAAGAATTATACAAAATATAACAAACAAAAAAGTGTTATGAAAAATACAGAATGAATGTTATCTTAGAATAAAGATCCGAGGAACACAAACAGATCAAGTTAATTACTGTAGCCACAGATTCATTTATGAAACGTTTAACAGACCTATACCCGATGGTTTAGTAATAGACCACATCAACGGTATTAAAACAGACAATCGTCTAGAAAACCTTGATCTTGTTACTCAGCAAGAGAATACCAGGCGAGGACGAGGTGGTGGTTGTAATTTTAAAAATCCTAAAAGACCTATTGTTTCAATAAATTTAGAACACGGAGCAAAATTAGTATTTCCTTCAATAACAGCTGTTGCTCGATATTATAAGATAAATCCTAGAACAATAAAATATATTGCAGATGGCAGAACAAAATCAGCAATATCTCAATCGACATTTGACAGAATCATCTTCAAATACGACAATTAATTATATTTTCCAGCTCGTTTTTAATTAGGCAATTGTGAGCAATTATTAAAACATCATCTTTGTTAAATTTTAACGACACTACTGCGCTATCATTAAGTTTATTTTTTTCTGCCTCTGTTAAGCAGAATTTTATTAGAATTACCTTGCATCACATTAACGTTACCAGAATTAGAACTATATCCCGACAAACATTTTCGAGCTGCTTCAGCTAATTCTCTGTAATTTAATATATCAACTTTCTCTGATGATATTTTATCTTATTAGTGATCTTATTATTGTAAATTAGATAAAAAATATATTATAATATGGAAATAATGAAACGACTTGCTGATATAATCGCGGACGATACTTTTAAGGCAGGAGATGTTATAGTTGCAGATAAACACAACTCTTCTGGTTATACAGAAGACAATATTCTCTTTAGCAACGACGACGAACAAGACGAAATTGTTGGTGTGGTTGATAAAAAAAATTACAGCAGACCGACAACTGGATGATATGATGTTAAGTATCATATCACAAAGAAAATCTCGAAATTTAATTTTTCAGTAGATAAAAATCAATGCCAACCTCATCACAGCAAAAAAGCACCTGTAGGACAAGGCCACCAGTGCAGTATACTTCAACGGCAGCATAAGGGACTGGTTCAGAAAGACTGTCGGAGTCAGACAAGGCTGTCTGCTCTCTCTCACACTATTTAACATCTTTCTGGAGAGAATCATGGTTGACGCGCTTGAAAAGCATGAAGGGATAGTCAGCATCGGAGGCAGAACAGTCACCAACTTACGTTTTGCCGACGACTAGCAGGAAATGAACAAGAAATAGCTAGCTTAATAGAGAGCCTCGACAAAACCTCCGCAGCCTACGGCATGGAAATCAGTGCAGAGAAGACCAAACTGATGACCAACAACACCAAGGGCATCAGTACCGACATCAGGGTCCAAGGTACGAAGCTAAAAACAGTCCACAGCTTCAAGTATTTGGGGGGGATTGTAACAGATGAAGGATCAAAGCCTGAAGTACTCTCCAGGATTGCGCAGACAACAGCAGCGCTAACAAAACTGAAGCCCATTTGGAACGACAAGAACATCGCAATCAGTTCAAAGGTCAGACTGATGCACTCACTGGTTATCTCCATATTTCTCTACGCCTGTGAATCATGGACCATAACAGCTGACTTAGAGAAAAGGATACAAGCCACAGAGATGAGATGCTTCCGAAAGATCCTCGGCGTTTCATACAAAGACCGTGTCATCAATGAAGAAATACAGCGAAAGACCAGACAAGCCATTGAGCCTCACGAAGACCTCCTGAGCACAGTGAAACAACGTAAACTGCAGTGGTATGGGCATGTCTCACGATCATCAGGACTTGCCAAGACAATCCTGCAAGGCACTGTACAAGGAAGAAGAAAGAGAGGCAGGCAGAGAAAGAGGTGGGAAAACAACATTTGAGAGTGGACAGGCTTGACATTGAGCGACTCAATGAGAAAGACGGAAAATCGAGAGGACTGGAGGATGCTGATTATTCGGTCTTGTGTGGTGCCCCAACGGTCTACCAGACTACGGGACTGATGATGATGATGATGATGATGATGATGATGATGATATGAAAATCAGTCTTTAAGGCGGCTGATAAACCCCTTTTTAAACATTAAAATTCCAGACCGACAGAAAAATATAAAATTCGACTTTATATTTGTCAAGATTTTTAACCTAATCATGATCTCTGACGATAGCAGACAATATCTAATATCGTTATGTAAACCTGTAAAATGTAAATCTGTCAAACGTAAGTACGAGGAAATTTATAACAATATTATTTCAATATAGATTTAGTTGGAACCCAGCTGTTAAATTTATCGCTGTATCCTCTCCACTTGACAAGGCTTTTATTACCTTTTTTCCTAATAAATTTTTCAATAACAAATATATCTTGCTCAGTTTTTTGTAGTTCCTGCTCGTTAAAACTACCGGTTATTGGCTCACCCAATAAATTCTTTAGCGCATATGTTACAGGTATTGTCAGTAAAACTTTATCAACAACAAATACGTCTTCGCTCCAGTTTGGAGTAAATCCTTTTTCAAACGTTTATTTCGTCAGAGAAATTCTAACTCGATCACCACCTTTAAATTTATGTCTGCGGTACATGTTTTCGTTTGCAAGAATCGGATTTTTAACTGCATCATTTGGTGAAATTTTTATTGATCTGTGCTTTGTGTTATTATAATTATCAAGAATCTGCTGTAGATCGTCGATGTATTTATTTGCATTTTTAGCTGTCAGATGTTTATGTATCAGCTCTTTTAGTGTGTGATTAAATCGCTCGACGACGACACTCTTTCCTTCGTTTGCTGTAACACACTTTTTAATGTTATTTTGTTCCAGAAACTGCTCATTTTTTTTATTAAAAAACTCATCTCCATGATAGGTCCAAATTTTGTTTGGTTTTCTTTCTGTACTAACGATGACCTGTTTTAACGCATCAGTTATTGATGTTCCAGTTTTATTCGAAAAAGTCACACTAAACGCGTATTTACTAAAAACATCTATGACATTAAAAGATATTTCTTTGGAGCGACATCAGCGCCAACGTTAAACTTACCGAGGCCTGACACATCAACTAAATCTATCGCCCAGATATCGTCAACGGCATTTGCGACAACTTTACGTCTCGGAATTTTTTTTTAGGTTTATGTAGCTCTGATGCCAGATCTTTTCCAAAACCTAACTTATATTTTGTTCTTATCATTCCTTGAACTAACCTTCTATCAAATCGTTCTCTCATATTTACAGGTTTCATATCGCGTTGTTCATCTAGCATTACTTTATCACAGTTTGATTTTGATAGAGTGTTATCAGGATGTTCTATATCACGATAACAAATATCATGACGCATTGCTATTGCATCGACTTGATTATAATGTTCTTGTCCTGGTAATGGATTATCGTTTTCGTCTAACTGTTCGTCCAGTGGATTGTACGGCCCAGTATATTTATGGCCAGGCAATTTCCAACCTGTTTTTGGTTTCGGTAATTTTCCAATAAATTTGTGGCTGTCAATGCCGCTGCCAATTACCTCACGTCGAATGCATGATTGATAGTATGTACCAATTTTATCTTGTTCTATACAAATATCTTGAACGGTCTGACCAGCCAGTTGGTATCGTGAACTTTTAAATAAACTCCAACCGTTATTGACAAGTGCAATTTCTATACCAGCTGCAAAATTACCGCCCGCAGTTGGTAGTAATTGACCACGCACTTCCAACACCGCCTTATGTGGCAACCAAAAAAAACCACGTCCTATTCTCGCGTGTTAAAAGTTCTGACGCCAGCCTTATTTGGTTCGTTTGAGTTTTCGTCGAGATACTCAATATACTCAAATTCTGTTACTGTGTCGTCGGTGTCATATTCTTCGGCAAGATCAAGATAATTTTTAACTGACATTATTTATTCTGTAGTCAACACAAAATTTGACTAGAAAGCAGCAGGAGTTATTCTTGCTTTATTTACAAGTTCACGAACCACCTCTTCACCACGTGGTGATAGTAATATTTTGTTGTAGCTATCATAGCTCGTTTTGTTTCTGCTGTTGGTACAATATCTGATATTGCTCGTTTTATTTCTGCGTCACCCTTAATTGTATCAGCAATCTTTTGTCCTACTGCAGTGCCTGCCGCAGATGCGGTTCCCGTCGCAAAAGCTTTATCTGCGTCAAGTACAATTGGTGCTACTTTAAGCGCAATTCCTGGGATATTCTCGATCACCTTTGTAAATATATTTCCAAAATATCCATGTACAATTTTTCTTCGATAAACATTTATTTTTGTCTCATCGCTGTTATTAAATTAAGTTAACAAAATTTACGTCGTGCGTAAGTGTAAATAATACGTGACAATTTCGTTTTTAAGATCTATTTGTCGTCCTGATTGATCTGTTAGCTGCATTGGTATGTCCGTGATCTGATTTTCAGGAGTAATCGGATAGTATATTATTTGTCGAGGAGTAATTTGCATCAATGAACCAGGCGGAACATCTGGCGAAAAACTATAGATTGTTTGCCCGCGACTCCCTAGCGCCGAATAAGATCCCAGTGCAATAGAACAATTAATCAATATTGTATTTACTTCTGTTATATTAACCGGTAGATCTCCGTCATACGATATACTTTGTTCTGCCACGCTGCCGTATTGTTGGTTTTTAAAACCTAACAATGATGCGATACTAGTAGCTGGTGAAAAATCGATTATCAAATTTTATTTTTAGTGTGATTCTGGCTCGTAGCATATTATAGTTTGGAGTTAACTCAAAATTGTCCGCGGCAGTGCCGATTAGTTCTTTAATTGTTTTGTTGAGATCAGTTACATTATATACTCCTTGTAGTATTTTGAATGACACCCAAGCACCCGAATTAAATGCAAAGTCGTCATTGACGTTTGTTTTTACATTTGCCATAGAATGCCATATCGTAGCGGAAATTAATCCTATTTCGTACTGTTTACCGGGATACAGTATTATTGGCGGTTTATAGTAGACAGAAATATTTGCTCTGTTTCTTATTGTTTTGTGACGAGTCAAGTAATAGTGTTGTCGAAATTTATATAAGATCATTATGTAAAATTTCGTATTGCCGGATGTCAGTAATCTGTTAGATCTAAGATGATCTAATATGTCTTCAATCTCGCTGTCGATTTCTGTACCTGTATCACCCGCTTATTTTGATGATATCAGCAAAATGAGTCGGTCAACCAATTTTGCGTTTGATTTCAAAACTCGGACACCAAAACCGAATCTTTCATTAACTTTATTTTTTTTACGATTTCTTTCAGTTTGTCTGAGCGTGACGTAAAATGTTTGTTAATACGGTGGTTTACGAGTTAGATGTTTTCTACAGCATCAAGCACAGCTGATGCAATTACTCCACTTCGCATCTTTTTTTAAAACCTTCCAACAAATACCGATCTTCACTATCGTACCCTAAAACTTCGTGTGCAGTTTTTCCTCTTTCAATAATTTTATTTAATTTTGCAGTAAGTTTTGCATGATTATTTGGTGTCCAGTTCATTATGTTTTGAATATCACCAAGATTTAATACTTCAACAATAAGTTCAATAAAATCTCTGATATCATCACTAGTAATATCTTCATTCGTTATACGTGCAAATTTGTTTTTAGGATTTTTTCCCGTAATTATTTCTGCAAATTGTTCTACACGCTCATCAGGTATATTAACAATATTTTTATTTGCGTTAATGTGATCAATTACCTCTTGCATTTTATCCTCCCCCATTGTTTCAACAATTTTTTGAGCTGTTTCCTCCGCCTGTGCTTCTTGTTGTTCTTTTAACTGCTCCAACAAACCTTTTTGTTCTTTTAACTGCTCCAACAAACCTTTTGCTTGTATTTTTTTTTAGTTCTTCTGGAGATAATGTTGATATTTCTGGCTGTTTGCCAAGTACTGCTTCAGTAACAGGCTTAAAAAGTTTGGTGGTTGCTTCTTCGGTAGCACGTTGTCCTTGACATTCCTCTGTTACTTTTTTCTTAAAAGCAGTTCGAGTTTCAATAAGTCTCTTCAGTAAATCAATTTTTTGTTGATGCTTGTCCGTTGTTTATTTTTTATACGCGACATAAAATTTATTCACAGAAATATGTCGATACAACAACGAAATATCCTAGCTGGATCACGCGCTAGTTTATCAAACAAAATAAAATTGTATTTGTATTTGGTTGCTTGATGATATAATTCAATAAATTTATCTTTTGTTACGTCACCACATTGCTCGTTTGCAATATTTCTCACATCAACATTATCTAGCCCTGGAAATAATATAAAACATCCCGTATTTCGTCTGATAAATCTGTCGACGTTATAAAAACCTTGCGCAAGATAAATCGAATTTTCTTTTTTTTTTGTTACGCGATAATGAAAAATACGACTTAATCTTGTTAATCTCCTCGTTGTTTAGCGGAATATCGTCAAATACAATTATTTTATACTCGGAAGAATCAGGTTCGTTGACAGGGATTAATTCCTCTGGTTGTCTTATTAAAAATATATCATCGCCAGCGTCAAGCTCATCACGAAGTTTATCGTTGTATTCGCGTAATAACTCGTATTTGTCTTGTTGTGGATTAATTGTGTAAACATATACCTTATCGTAGTTACAGTTATCGTTGAGTAAGAGATTTAGCGAATGATTTGTTTTACCAGAGCCTGTACGACCAACAATAAGATAATGACAATCTGGAAGTTCGTTATTGTGTTTATGTTTGATTAATCGTTCGGTGTCAAAATTTAATATCGTTGAGTTCGCCATTGTTGTTATATAATATTATGTTATATAATTTACATAATATGGCCTATTACACAAAGTTTGGAACAGCACTTACAGGATCTGTTTCTTCTGAAGAATCAATAATAACTGATACGTCATCGCTAGTAAAAAAAAAACGGCGACACAATGACAGGAAACCTGTTTATGTCGAATCAGCGAGTACTTGGTTTAGAAACAAATTATCCGCCAATAAATGTTGTTGATACACAAGCTGTTAGTTATGCACAACTAAAATCTGCTGACGGTAAGAAACTATCACTGACAGGAGGAACTTTAAGCGGTAGCTTTGATATGTCAGGAAAAAAATAATAAATTTAGAAACCGCGTATCCGCCAAGAAACTTAAATCAAACACAAGCGGTAAGTTATTTACATTTGAAGTATGTTGATAATAACAAGCTTGGTAAAACCGGTGGAACTGTTACAGGTATTATTAACATGTCAAGTAAAACATCGGTGAGTTATACGCAAATAAAAATGAGACTGATGCTATTAGTTATGCTCAGTTAAGAGGAGCACTTGTTCCGTATTTAAGACAATCCGGTGGACCAATGTCAGGTAATATAAATATGAGAAACAACAAAATAACTACGACATATGTTCCAGTTAAGCATAATGATCTAACTAATAAAGCGTACATTGACAGTGCGTTTAGTGGTGGTATAAAACGAACCAGAAACAAGCATTTTGGAAAGATCTAGTACCGCAACTCCAACGTACACAGGTTTATTGAGTTTTGGATTGGTTTATCTGGATTTGATGGCTACCAGGCTTTCTTCAAAGATTTTCTTGTGGACGAAAGCATCTGACGAGACAAGTTTGTCACATCGGCGAAAATCGTTGACGTTCTCGATGTGTTTTTGTTTTCGGATGTTTTTTTATGGTCTTTATGAACACGCTGTCGTTCGCGAGCTTGAAGTAATCATTTTCGAAGTCCATGGTTGCTATAGTGCGCTGCTGCGTCTTAAAGTCAATGTAAATTTTCATCCACGGGGCCTAACTAAAATTGAGCGTGCGATGAACTTTACCTAACACTAGCCTGTGTTTCGGAGCCTGATCGAGCAGGCATTGATGTAAGATGTACTTGGTCTTGCTCATGAGATTCAGCACAACCTTTTTTACTTTGGCATCTCCCAGACCGAACTCGTTTTTCTTCCTGCGTCAGCTTTTCCGGAGACAGCAGCTCGTTGTCGACCAGTAGCTGTTCAACACAGAAAGGAAAATCGTTGTAATCGTTGTGAAAGTGCAAGTGTTCAGGATAGATCTGGTCGACTTTGACTAAATAACCTACTATGTCGACATATCTGTCCTTGCTTTCCTGCATAAACTATTATGTGATGATCCAATAAAAACCGCCCACGGGAAGAGGCTGTGACATGGCCCTTCTATCCATACAGATTGTTTGAGTCCAGATAAATGATGTACACGGGTGGTATTGTCGGATCGTAACTGGATATGTATTTGTGGTTGGCCAGGGCGTATTTCTTGCTGATGACGGAGGTCCCACCTGGCACCATTTGTTCGGTGAAAAAAACATATCCGGATCTGTGAACAGCTTGAGCTGTGCCCGGCTCGTCTTCATCAGAAGACAAACGTTGATCGGTACCACTACAGTTTGTTTCCGATCGCGGACGGCACGTTTTGCTGCTCTACCTACGTGAAAGATCGATCAGAATCAGGATGAGGCCCCTCCACTTTTTCCAGTATCGCCTCCGAGTCAAACACGATATGAAACGTCTGTAAGTATTTTTTGTTTTCAAACTGTAAAATATTTTTTCTCTCTTCGGGCATCTGAACAGCTGGTGTTTCCTGGCAGTGCTCGTTCTGATCGTGTTTGGTGTACTGCGAGCGTCATAGAGGACTGGAATCTTTGATCCAGATGAAATATGGTTGATGGTAAAGTAAATTGATGCTGTATTGATTGGCCGATCTTGAAATCAGCAGCTGATAGAACGTGCGTTTGCTCGTCTTGATTTTGTTATCTTTTTAATGCAAAGACGTTTATCGACAGATCGTTTTGCGCTTCCAGTTATGGCACATCTTGGACTTTCACTGAAAACCAGATATTGCCTGTTTTGATGTTGTTGATATACGGCCTGTAGTAAGAGACTCGATCCTCTGCTGCGTGTAGCGCGGGGAGCACAGTTCAGACTAAACAGAGATCGTCGTTGTTTTTAACGTTCACGCGCACTGTAGTCGCTGAAACCTCTTTGGGAAGTTGTACACGTGTACATCTACGCATCGGGGTGTGCTTGGACGTTTGAAACGAGATCGAGTTCAATCCGATGAAGGTCCATGCCGATCCACTCTGCTGATAATCCTCGATGTGGTGCTGGATACATGATCAGATGATGTGGACAATCGCGCTGAAATCGTCACTGCAGAAAAGAAAGATCGACTTCGATCTAAGTCACGCATCGATGGTTGTCCTGTTGTGTCCGCGTGAAATGAATATTTAAGCCCACATTAAGTTTGATAGCCGTGTGCGTTTGAAGATTTCGATCGACGGTCTCTATCAGCAGTCGTAGTAGTTGTTTATTGACACCACGCGCGAGCACGTGTGGATTATTGTGCGCCTTTATGGTTGGTCGTGGTGTCAATGATCTTTCTGTTGATGGTCGATCCGGGGAAACTTTTCAATTTCAGCTCACCTCCATCGATTCGCGATCTCGTTTTGAAGTTATAACAATGCTGCCTTCTTTTTTGGGATCTCTCAGTCGATGAGATGGTTACAATCCGTCACTAAGTTGCAAGCGACTCCAGGGAACTCTCAGCAATTCACGTATCTGCGCGATGAGTTTATCCAACGCAGCATTCGACCAGGGGTACCATTCTTGTCTCTGGGTAATCCCTAAGTGAATCTATCTCAGACGAAGGTTCAGTTGTGGCAATGGTTCAGATAAATTTATTTGTCTTATATATGCTTTTAAAATATATCTATATTTGCTTGTCATTTCTCGATTTCTTTAATTGTTTGTATTTTTTAGAATTAGAGATAAAAAATCTTATGTTAATAATAATATAGTATAATGAAAATCCCATCACAAGGAAGTAACCGATGTCAGTAGTTGTTTCAGGGCACGTTGATAGATGAAATAAAACCGCAGAGGCGAATACTGTGCACAGCGCAACGCGATCATCATAAACGAAACTCAGGGCATCAGCCCTGCTTCGGTTGCGGCATATGTGTTCGTGGATGTTTACAAGTGTCTCAGATTGGGCAGCCGAAATATCAGGGCAACCAAATATTAATACGAGAAAGTAAGAAAAGCAATCAAGTCAAGAAAACCACATCGATCATCGACGATTATATAGCACAGGAAACAACAACAGCAGGACAAGCGACATCGAGAGGCAAAAAAAATGACGAAAGCGGTGTTCCTGGTGGTTAGGAGATCATTTAGACAAAATATTTGAACCAGCTGTGATTTATACATCGGTAATCATTCCCCGTGTATAAGTTGGATGAGATCTTCTCGATGAATGCAGGTCTCTGTCGTAGACAATGTTGAGCGTTCCATTGTCGTAGAGATCTTCTTGCTGAGCCTAAGTGAGCAGCACGAGATCTGTTTTTTTGCCGACCAAGTTGTGAGCGTGAGCTGCACACTGATGTCAATGTTGAAATGGTACGTGTTCACGATGACATCCTCGAGATCTTTACGATTTTTGATGATAGCGTAAGTGAGTTACCAGATATTGTCGGCCATGCCTTTCTCTGTGTTAAGACTGCGATAATTGAGTTTTTTTAAGTATTCCATTCCCATGCACCTTACGCAGTCCTTCCGGATGAGGTCTTCATCATAGATGGCCGTAATGACATCGTTCTCGGACATCTCTCCTTTTGTTCTCGTGTGAACAAGATTTGCCTGCGTGCCACTAATGTGGCTCTCGTTACGGTAAGTTCTAAGGTCATAAGAACGTTGTTTCTCACCATGGTCGCGAAGGCTTCGTCCAGGATGACTGGATTGTGCAAGATGACATCAGTGATAAACACCTCGTCGTCGTCGTTGGCAACGATGTGGCTTGCAGTCATTTTTCATATTAGAGAATGACTATTAAAATAAGCACAATGGCTGAGGATTTACATCAGAAGCTCGATGAATTTATTGCGCGTTACCGCGTCAGACAGAAGTGCACGGAGCGGTATCAGCTAATGGAGAAAACCCCCGGCGGATCCGAGCTGGCTATAGTAGTGGGATGCTGCCACTTTGGCGACGTCGATTCGATTGTGACTAAAAGTTAGGTTCGCCCGGAGGTAAGATCGTCTCGACGACATTACGTTTCGAGCCTGCGCTGGGACTTTACACGGAGAAGCTGTTAGGAGGTACGATCGTGCGCAACGACTTCTGCATCGAAGTGGCGATCCCAGGTTTCCGTTATTTCCTCCATCACGAGTCTGAACTGCTCAATTACTTTAGCAGATCCTGACGCGGAGGTGATGCTGTACACGAACGCCAAATATGTGTTTGGTTATCATGAAATCGACATAATGTATCCTGGAAAAACATCGTCGCGTACGTGCCTTTCAATCTGATGGGAATATAGAAATATGACGTGCATCCTTAGGAAAATTATCGTGACGTGATCGACCTGGCGTGATCACGAAAAAATACGATCAGTAAAGCAGACTCAAACGAGGGTTTAACTTAAACATTGGTTTCTTTTTTCAATAGGGTATCTGGAAACTTTTTGTCGTAGGCCTTTTCGAAGCAACTCAGCGACATCTGCGATAGATCGATCAGGATGTCATCTGCCGCTCTCAGCTCGCAAATCAGCCGAAACATGTCGAATTTACCACCACGCAGTTACGACCGAATTTTGCAGAGCACTTTTTGATACGCCGAAAGAGCCTGCTTGGTATTATTTTTATTGGCTTCCGTCCGCTTGACCATCGTTTGTAAAGTCATTCTGATAAATTCAGGATGAACGGATTGGTCATGGTGCCCGGGCATGGTCACCTCAAGCAGCACCGATATGGAGATTCTCAGTAATCGTATATAATGCCGATACGCGCGTTTGTACACGTAGACCTTTCGATGGTAATAGAGGTATTGCGGTTCGATTTCTGTCCGGTTCTTGTCCGACAAATTCTCGTCAATGTGATTAACATAGATGATGAATCGAATAAACTCTGGACTAACAACTCAAGCTGAGAAAGATGTTCTGTTAGAAATTGCATGTGGTCAGCGATCTTATCCTCTTTCACCTTAATTTCATGCAGTGACACTCCAAGAACCCAAATTGGGTATCTGTTTAAACCTTTTGTTATTTTAGTCAGCTGATTTAACTTGACAAGATCTACAGGCGTATCAGGAGTTGCCTCCAGGCCAAGATAGTCTAAGTACCTCTGTGCTTCTACGACGTTCAATAATCCGAAATCTTCTACGGAATCAGGTATATTTTGATAATATTTATAATGGTAATAAAAAGCCAGAGCGATTTTCTCCACGTTGAGGTTTACTTTTTCGAAGGGTTTTATTGCTTGAACCATAAAGACTCTACCCGTGGATGCCCAGTGACTTCAGTATTTGCTGAGATATTTTTCTCAATCATTAATTTCCTTCAGCAACGAGGTGATTCTGATGATTTCAGCTATGGTAAAAACTATATTAGTGGATCAAAATAAAATTCTTCGCCTGATGGTTCGATCTATATGAGGTCGTCGAGGGTAAGAATCTGAAAATAACTGAGCCCGGGATTAGGAGGTTCTGGCGTGAGAGCCGTAAATTTAAACATGGAGTATTTGGTGTATGTACTATTCTCGTAAATCAAGCCCACCATGGTGTTAGGCTTTATGCAGTCTAATTTCCACGTGAGAACCTGAAATTCCCAGATCTCGACCACAACGGCGAGCTGGATCTGTAGCCAGAAATTGAACGTGACTCCAAACGTTGCCCATTTTCTTCCTGTGAAGGTGGTGCGATGTGATGGGCAAAGATATAATAAGCCTTGATAAAAGAGGAAAATTCCGACGACGCCGAAATAATCACACCACATCGGTTTTACAGTGTTTCCCATGAGCGTTTAAATGTGTTGTGTTTGACGCGTCACGTGTCCACGTACATTTTCAGATCATCCGTCACCACGCCACAGTAAGCATTGTGACGAGAGTTCCTCCGGTGCTTAATAATTTAGTACCTCCAAACGAGTTCAGTTGAGAATACGGTATCGCCAGAGTGTTATCCATGATCGACCACGTCGTCGTGAGTCTCGACAGTAGCCTGGACAGCGTGATTTCCAAGTTGGTGACCGTCATCAGTGCCTGGGAAGTGCTACAATGACTCTGAACCCTTCGTCGCAAGTTTGCGCGGGGATGGGCGAGAATGCTCTTAACGGATATCGATCAACCCCGATAAACATCCCTGAGATGCCAACGTAATAGATTATGCTCGATCCTGTCTTGAAGCCAGTGTGCACCCCACAACGTCCGATATTCTGTGTGTAAGTGTTGGAGCTTGGTTATTCCATAGTTATTTAGAACTTATATTGACTGCCACAGAAAAATTTCACGCGATGTACACGTTTTCTGACACTGGTCCGCCAGTTTAATGATATTTTCAGCAATCGCCGCCTCTATGTCCACCGATGACACGAGCTGAGACGACGCCAGAGACTGACAAGCGACCGAAGCAGGAGTTCGTACACAATTCTTCCACCCATGTTCAGGTTTTCCGTCACGGTACCTCCGGTGAGGGATAATTTTTCCTGCGTCGGTTGAGGCACGTCCGGTGGTGGATAACTCACATCGACGAGATTCGTGATATTGTGCCCGCTCATGTGGAGATCACCCTGCATGTAGTCACCGGTGTGTTTGACCTCTTAATCCAGTTCCTCCTTGTAGGCAACTGTGCTACTCGCAGCATTGGAGCTGCCTCATCCGATAAGTATCCAAAATAAGTGTAAGACGTAATTAATATAAAAAATAAACATCATTAATTTCGACACAAGACAAAGACGAAAAAGAATCAGCGCCATTTTTTGCTGCGAAATTAATATTACATGATCATGGGTCCAGCGGGCCGCGGAAACGAATCTGTTGATGACTCACCTTCTGAATAACATGCTCATCTACGATCGCGTGATCATTTACAGCCTGAAATCGCATCTGGGCAACTGCAGAACTTTGTCCGCTTTTAACGAATCTCTTGAAAATATGTTGCAGGCGACGAAGGTTGCGTTTTTACCATCATCGACGCGGACGAGATCGAGCTAGTGGAGCAACTGGATTCAGACACACACAGGATTATCGTGTTTGATGACATTAAAATCGACCGTGATAACATGACGAAGATCTGCAAGTATTTCTTATTGTCGCGAAATAAACCCTTCAACAGTAATTGCCTGACGCAGTCGTAGTACGACCTGCACAAATATATCTGACGCAACATGGGATGTTTTGTTCTGTTTTCAGGGTCAGATAACCGGGACACTGAGAAAAATTTCAAAGACAGTTACAACGCGGCAACGTCCGGATCTAAGCACGATTTCATGACGTTTCATCGCGATACAGAAACTGCCAGAAAAATACAGAAGGGGCTTTGACGAATTTATATGTCACCGTCGGAATAACAGCATGTCGTTTGAAAACAATCAACAGAAAATGACAGCGAGAGGATTTGCGCAGAACAGCATTACGTCAGCAAGCATTTTAGTAAGATGTTTCACAGGAACTGTGTAAACCATTTTTAATCAAGATGGATGAAACGAAAACAGCACATGTTGTGAAACAGGACCAGCTTTTGGATACCTTAAAGACGACGCAGCAGTCTCAGCAACGATTTTGTGATCAATTGGTGCAAAGAAGTTATGGTTCTGCACCCGAGGTAGATGTGGCTAAGCTTATCAGGGCTGAATCACAGCTGCAGAAAATAGGAAACTAAAGCTAAAAAGCAAATGTTACCCGAGCTTAAGAAAGAGGGAGAAGCTAAAACCAGGTTCGACGAGATGCAAGAAGAGGAAAGAGTAATTGTGGATAGGTTAAATTATTTGGGAAAAAGGCATTAAATACCATGCTAGAAGAGATGCAGAAAAAGGAAACGAAACGAGCAGTCGCTTGAAGCATCATGTATGCGTGATGCAAAGCAAAGAGGCTGACTGGAGATATTAATTATTTACCCTACCATTCATTCCAGCAGAGGTTAGAAACTTCGCCGATGAATAAGTGGCACCTACTGAAAACTTTTTAGCGCGGCCATCGAATCCTCAAGATGATTACTTGAACACTTCAGCGATGCGTGCCATGTTAAGTAGAGTGAACAAGAGTGACGACAAATTATTGCAGACATGGTAGAAGGCGAGAGAAAAGAGGGAATGATAGACACGCAGAACAAGTTAAAAAAAAGATATAAAAAGCGATCTGCGCGAAGTCGTCGATAAAAAGAAAAGAGTAAAGATCTGATTCATCTACAACAGTCCCTCAAACAAGTCAGAAGGTGGGCAGACCAATTAGATTAACATTTTGGTTCAAGAGAAAGGAGGATACGTTGACTGGTAGTGGCGCTTTGATCCGTTGCTAGAAATTCCATCGGAGATCGTTGAGCGACTAAAATTACTGATAGCTTCTAAGCAAACTGGTAATGTTGATGCAGAAATAGATAACGAGATGGCCGAGGTTTCAAATCATCTTATGTACAGCGCTCTGTACACGCGAGACCAGTAACAAGATTTTGATCTGATTGTTTAACAGTGGAAATGCTTTGCATTTCTAAACCGATTTATTGGCACTCTCAAATGGTGGTTAAGTTTTATTGTATCAACACACTAAAATAAAAATATGCCTCTCGATAATACTACGTTGTTATTTGATTCGCGCTTGGAATGTTCGTCATACGAGATCGCGTTGATTTCGGCCGAGATCTGGAACAGCATTTATAACGTCACCACGAACAACAATCAGTTCCCGTACTAGGCCAATGCACAACGTCAGACGATCACGATTTCGCTGGTGGTTACAATATTACCGACATCGCAATGGAAAGTTCCAGACTGATTACGGTTAACGGACACATCGCAATAAGCATCAAAATCAAGCCCAAATATTCCATGCTGTGCACCAGAATCACATTATCGGGGGGTTAAATTATAAGATTTGACATCTCCCCCCTCGATCGGAGCAATCCTGGGTTTCAACACTAGAAATGTTAGTATCAGGTGATGGTGTGTTCTAGGGAGATTTACCAATAATCATCGCTGACGATGGAGCGACCGGAGCTGCATCCGCGGCTAGATCGGCAGTAGGACAGAACATTGCCAGTAAGATCACTGGGACAACCAGGCCCACATCTGCGACTGTGACGTAGGCAGCACCAGCTTCGAAGGAAATGTTATCGCGGGAGACCTTGTCTGCACAGGCAAGACACGCCCTCGAGAAAACCATGACAAAAGTGTCACTGAGTGTTCAGTCTGAACAGACTTTGTCTGACATCGATAGGAAAATTTCCATCTTTGAAACGCAGGAAGCCGGTCGACTCATGGCGGGATATGGCCTGAAAAGACTGTGGTGACCACTGTGCGCCGGTGTGATTTTAATCAAACTGGCTTAGTATAAAAAAAAAAAACTATGTTCTCTAATACGAGTAGGTCTAATACCAGGACACGAACATCACCCACCTCAGTGCAAGTACCCATAAAAAAATAAAGACGCGGGACGAGGATGTGTATCTGCTACCCCACAAAGCATTCATGGCAGTTGGAGAAAAAATGCAGCCTATCCTCCTCGGAGGAAATTATGCTGCCGGATATCAGATCACGCTCACAAACAATGGATGGTTGCTGTTCAGTTCGGCACAGTATCAGCTGAGTAATCAGACCTTGGAAGAGATTAAAGACTATTTGCCTCAGACTAGCACAATCCTGAATTTGATCATGTCCAGCGACGATTATATTAAATCGTGCGCCATCAGCATGTCGTGGTACAAAGATACTGGCACTTGCTTGGCAGTGAGTAACGAGTTTAGAACTGCCACGGAAATTATAGCACAAGCCACTTTGGGTAACGATGCTAACATGACAGGGGCTATATTCAAGAATAAGTTTTCGATCGCAAAACAGGCTCATTTCAGTCAGGGATTTATCGCACGACACACTCTCACCAATTCTAGTGAGGGAAATTTGCATGATGCTCCCTCAGAGCAGCTTTTTGGAGTGTGCCGCGATATCCTCACCGCGTTGAGAGACGTCAAGCAAACTCTCATCCTGGAAAGAGATTCTCCTGCGTAGCACATGTACAAGTCAGGTGGTGCTTGAGCTTATGCTGATGGCAAGTACATCATGATATGGCTCCAGTGGCTGATGCCTAAATCACTTCATCGACGTATCACGATCTCGAGTTAGAGACCACACTGGCTCCATTTAACACAAAGCTTTACTTCGAACAAAACCGGATTTACATGCAGTAATTTGCCGCTGAGCAGGTGACCAAGTCATCAAGATTGGCTAACGTTCCAGGGAGCGAATTTCCCAGGCACGTGTTTGTGGAATTTCAGTTAACGACACTGCTTGCTGATTAAATTGGCAACAGACACGTTTTTGATCATCTGAGTTTATCTAGAATTCATGTCCGTGTAATTGCAGCCAGTATCCAGAACGAGAACTCAGGTGCAACTTTGCTGCCTCCGCGAGAAATTACACTCACGCGTACATAATGCTCGTTGAGGCCGAGTGAAAATACCAGGTGGTACACACGGGCACGCAAGTATCTCTGGATGATTTCGCAGGGCTGTATCCTATTTTCCATTTCGACTTGTCCAAGGATTCCGAACGTCTCAAAGATTCATCAGCCGATATCGAGATCCGATTGACCATTGGCGATCCTGGTGCGAATATGTGTGTTACGTACTGGTGACGTCAGACCGATTGATGGAGCTAGACGTGCTCAACGGAAAAATGAACGTAGTGGTATAACAGCGCAGCTGTTCAAATAGACTACCAGTGCTGTTACAACGAAGCTGTTCAAAAACATCTAAACCATTTTAATACAGCATGCCTCAGGCATAGCTTGATCAGAGCCAGAGTCGCCAGAAATAAAAACGATGTCGTCACGATAGTTCTATTGCCAGAGCGATTGTTCCGTTCGTCAAAATGTTTTTGCTCCAAAATTATAGAGCAATGTGTTACTTTCACTGGGTCTCTCTGAGGCCGTAGGAGCAGTCTCTGGAGCGGCTCACAAGGCGTTGTTGGGCAGTGGAATTGTCCACAGGGGAGAGCGTACCAATGTGACCTTAAGCATTTATCGTAAGGAAAACGTAAAAAAAGAAAAATAATAGCATCCGTTGTAATAGAAAAAATCATGTCTTTCTTATCAGTAGGATTAACGCATACATCGCAGCAAAAGAAACACGTGGCAGTGGCAGGGTTTTCGAAAAGACCCCTATCGATCAAGTTGAGTTTGGCTGCATTATCAGGACCAGATCAACTCATGTTGACTCATCAACGGGGTGCCTCGATAGCTAAACATCGTAAAAGGAAGGACTCGTGCTGTGATTGACTGAGCCTTAGTTGAATAAACAGAGAGGATACGTCGCGCCACTGTTATCCGGTATCACTGAGACGTTACTTCCCTCACTCCTTGGACTAGGAAAAGGACTCCAGCTTCCTGGAACTACATTCGGTAGGGGACTTGCCAGGAAAGGTACTTCCCGGAAAAGTATTTCCAGATGACGAAAAGAAAGAATGGTATAAGGCAGTCGACCTCATTACCGTTACGGACAACTCTGGCGAAGAGCATCGCAGAGACGCCACAGTCGCCCTTGTCCTATATTGACATCAAAAGAGTTAGCACCGAGCGTCAGAAATTTTAGAGGTGTGTTTTCTAAGAATCAGTTGCCAGATCAGATAAGGCCCGACAAGATGTGAGTGATTAAGCAGCAGAATTATTACGATGGATCTGAAATTCACTGGTTCGCTGTGGTGAACGACCCACGGCAACACTACGTCGAGTATTTAGATTCTTTTGGTTTACCTCCTCCCAATGAAATGATCCAGTACCTCTAAACTGGTCGCTGTAAACGCGGTGCAATATATTATTCTTTAAAGATTTCAGGATTTGGACGATGGCACATGTGGCTGGTACTGCATCTGTTACAGCCATTAGAGATACCATAGAATGTCACCTGTGGAATCAGTTTTATCACTGCGAAAAGAAACTATTTTTTCAGTGGATGTGTTAGGCATAGCACAATCATAAACTCGTGGTGTCTCAAGTGTAAAGCTTGAAGGGTAGCAGAAATCCATTGAAGGTGATGACCAGAAATGGTCTCCTCAAGGTCAAATTGTACTGCGATGTGTATGGAGCTAAAAAATCACAGATCGTGACGGGTCGCGTTCAAATATTTCCGACAGAGTGGCTGGCAGCAGTGTCTCCGGAAGCGACAATGGCTTATTTTGCCTTTTCTGTATATAAAAGTGCATCGATGTTACTGCCGGCATTGCTATCTGTACACGAGCTGGGAGGATCTTCGGATGGAACGCAGTCTGTGTGTGGGAGGATGCGTACGATGTGGTGAACGTCATATCTTCTGGGGCGCTGTCGACATCCATAAACTCATCGGAGAAACTCCCGAGACCCAAAAGTGGATGGATGTTACCAGGACACAAATACACCGGGCCGTGCAACACCTTGGAAAAACATCTGGACGTAAACAATCAGCCTCTGCCCGGTAAGGAGTCTTATAACGGCGTGAAGAACGATATTGCGCTGAAGCACGATATTTGTTATATGGATCACTCCCACGACAAAGCTGGATGCAATGGGGTCATGCTGGGGGATTTAAAAGAGCTCAAACCGAGAAATTGTAGGCAACGAGTAGACCGCGTTCTCGTGTGTGTTACCATAGTTCCTGTTACACCACACACGAGAGTGAGGTTTACTAATTGCCCTAAGAGTGTTGGTGTTCTCACGCGAGCAACGGATTCGCTAGCGACAAAGGCGCCAGTGTCAAGGACGTCGGCAATTTAGTTACTGGCGGAAGAGCTGAAGAAACCTGTGCCTAAGAGTTTTTTACGTCGTAAGGTCCTTGCTCTGACGGTGTACGACATATGGTTAGCAGATCTCGTCGACATTAGAATTAGAGCTCGTACAACGATCATCTCAAGTATCTGCTGACAGTCGTCGATGTATTTAGCAAATAAGCTTGGGTGGTTCCTCTGAAAAACAAAAACAGCAAACTCTATCGGTGCGGCATTGGACGGCATTGAGGGTGCACTCAGATCACGGCAGCGAAGTTTACAATAAAACCGTCTCGGACTGGCCTAAAAGGACGTGGACTTGTACATCATGTAAAATCAAGTCAAAGCTGCTGTCGTGGAAACATTTAATAGAACTCTGAAAAACTGCATGTAGAAGAGATTTACCAGTAATAATACAAGCAGGTACTTAGATATTTTTTTGTCCAGAGATCGTAAACCAGTACAATTACACCAAACAAAAAAGTATCAAAATGACGCTTACGGAAGCGTCTGAGGGTGACCGAAGACAGGAAATGACTGACGCCTTATTGTTCAGACATAAATTTAAGGTGGGTGATCATGTGAGAATCAGCAGGCAAAAAGCACGTTTTACAAAGGATGCACACACAACTGAACGGGGGAAGTGTTTCTAGTGGATACAGTAAAGAAAACGATGACGTTCACGTACACGCTCAGGTGAGTCCATCGAATTACAGAAAACCAACTAGGATGTTTTCAGGATCGAAAAAGTCATTTCGACAAAAGGTAAAATATCTCTCGTCAAATGGTTTGGTTATCCTGTCAAATTTAGCTAGTTAATTCCGACGGCGGCGTTGACGCCATTGGTGTTTGAGACCTTGTCACAAATGTCAATGACTCCCAAATAATCTTATCGTACGTTGCTGACACGATTTTGCCAGAAAAGGGTTTGCATTTCGCAGCCTGCTCAGGTAATCCCATCAATTCAAAAATACGCCCGAACACGTAATCAAACGTTATGAATTTCGCGTGACTAGGTTAACCCAATGACAAAACTGATCAATTTGTACCGCAATCAGGATAAAACACTCGAGCTTATTCCTGATATAATATTGCTGCTTGGGTCTCTGATGGCTGTAACATCTTCTCCTCCACTGGTCATCTTCACACACATCCTGATCATCCGCCTCCTCCAAAACATCATCTCCGGAATATTACTCAGATCCTTGTTAGTCATCACCACAGCCTCATCAAAACGTTTCAAAACATCAACGTAGTCATCTGTCACCTCAAGCAGCTCTGACAGCTCTGGCGACGATGCTTTCCATGGCCACGGTGGTAGCACTGACGACCCTGGAAACGTTTCTGGAAACGGGTTTTCCTTATCCATTTTTTATACTAATGATAAATATCTAACAAGCATCATAAATTGGTCCAGAACCAACATGGGAATAAAGTGAGATTACCACCTTTGCTCATCCACATAACCCCCAGAGATCAAAAAGGGTTCTTATACGTCTGGTACAAAACCCATTTTTTTTTTCTCTCCATAAAAAGTGGTCCAGAACCCCCATAACTTTTGCAATGTTCGGTATCTAATATAGATAATCGATTTTATTTCGAACATTGCTTCTTAGCTGAGTGAAAAAGTATCCTAATCTCTTTTGAGTGGACGTCTTTGAACTTACTTAGAACTAACTAGATCATTTAAAAAGATCACAGCTGAATGTCTCTTTGAAATACAAATAAGGTTTGATAATTATATTGAATGAACAGTGTGTATCACAAAAGACCGTTTAAGAAAGGAATTTTGTTTATGACTGACTCTATTAATGAGGATGGTTTTGGAATAAAGTTTGGTAGTTTTAAAAATTGTTGTTTTAATTACCCTAATTTAAGAGATTTAGAAGGCATTATTACAGCACTAAAGTCATATAAAAGGAAATATACCATCAATCACTATTCATATCTGCAACATCATTTATAAACATTGATCTGTATAGCATTATAAGAATATAAAATAGGATGTTTTGAGTGGAATTCTGAAGTCTGAAGAGTGATCTGTGAATCGAAGTTTTTTATTTGCAAATTTAAGCTTATTGATTTACAATGCTTTTTAGAAATGAAGTCTTTATTGTGATTAAAAGATATAATGATTTCTGCATTATCTACAACATGATACTCTACCAATGTATTAAAACACGTCTATTGTATACAACTACGTTAAACGAATGACTGTCTTTTCAGAAAGACAGTTCCTGTTAATGGTATCTTCTGATATCATGTAAAGATTTTTTTAAATGAACATCCAAAGGAAGTTTGCAGAATTATTACACGTTATTTACTTATTTACTTTCTGGTAAATTTGTCACTGAATATTTTCCTGAAATTCTGAAAATTGTTGACAGAGTAAGAAATTACCAACTGATATTATAAGAAATGAATAGAAGTATGGACGGATTCAGAAAAATGTCGACACTCCAGTGAGTAACATTTTCATTAAACTTACAAGTTAGTCATGGTAACATATTTTTGATATTTGATTTCTCAGCTGTGGCAACCATTTGAATAACAATCAAACGAATGAAACAACAAGCAAACTAACTAAAACAACAAGCAAGCATAGCAAAACAAAGAAATCAACAATAATGGTCGCATAATATTCACTTGCAAGAAAAAGTCTTATTGCTAGCTGATGCTTTCAAGTCTGCAGTGAATAAATCAATACTACACTTTAACGGCAGTTGTATCGGAAACAAAGTAAGAGGAAAAATTAATCCATGATAGATCACACTTGTAAACATACTGTGCGATACAGCTTGAGGGTTATATTCGAGTCTGCTTGTTTTTCTTGAGATTAGGCGAATAGAACACAAGTGTCTGTACTTAGTATACGTAAGTCCAACAATTTTATCAGTAGCTTGGAAAACAAAACGGACGGTTAACACTGCCTACGCATTTGGTGTTTTATGTTTGAGCGATTGATTGGATGAAAGGAATGAATTAGCGAAGAGAGGACAAATCAATCGGTCCCATAAACTTAGGAGAGAAGGGATATAATACGATCTCTATCACACGCACTCTTGGGAACAAGTAGTCGTTCTAACAAAGCAACGATTTGCACAAGACACAGTAACCGTTAACGTCGAGTCTCTAAATAGTGACACTGTACAGAACAATAAAACTGTACTTACTCTCTTAGATTCAAGGATTTGAAATCCAAAGTTCCCGCAGAGAAATTGGATTAGTTTATCACTAATTTGTTTGATTTTATTTGTTCATGTTGAAACGATGGTGTCAAGCTAAACCAAATATTCATCACCTTTAGATGCGGGAGGTCGAGGGTTCGAACCCCGGCCGAGTCATACCAAAGACTTTAAAAAATGGTACTAACAGCTGCCTCGCTTGGCGCTCAGCATTAAGAGGTTAGTGTTAGGACTGGTCGGTCTGGTGTCAGGATAATGTCACTGGGTGGGAGGTCAAGCCACATGACTGCGGCATGGTGCCGCAGTGCTAGAGCAGCAGAGAGGGTGGACCCTACAACTTTTCTGAGCCCTTATTTTTGCAATTTAACGGTCCTATCGACGAAATTTTCTCTAATTGGTCTCCAGTATTATGGTACCCTCCGAGTATATCAGCAGAAAGGGTGGACCCTACAACTTTTTCCTGACCTTATTTTACAATAATAAAGGTTCTTACAGGGGCTGAAAAATAAGGTCAATAACGCTAAACCGAACCTCCTAACTTTTATTATTACCATATAGTTTGAAAAACGAATAATAAATCGTTTGGGTTAGCTCATTTTTGACTTTTGTTATAATGCGTTTAGTTTACTTACCGGGTCACTCAATTTTTGTCGTCCACGCTCTGCTGCTATAAATTAAACAACTATTATAAATATTAACAAATGAGTATTGGAGAACCACATTCAGCTAAATTAGCTCGAGAGCGACTTCAAGCAATTAGAAAATATTTACCCGTCCGTGATTTAGTCAAGCAACAACTACAATCTCGTCAAGAGTCTCAGGTGGAATTTGCAGAAGGTGCAGAACAGTTATTTAAGCCGATTGTCGAACCAACAAAGAAAATTGTTACAGCAGCTGAGGCAACACAGAGAGCTCTTGAAACATTGCCTTGTGATATTGCTGGTCATATTCAAGCAGCTCAACCTGGGGCTCAACCACCACCACAACCACAACCACCAAGAACCAGAACTAAGATAATAGATAAATTTACTCCTGAAGGTATTGCTGCTATCAGGGACCCAACCCAATTATTTGATATTGCCGCGTTTGGATATTATGAAAGACAAATATGTAAAACCAGAATATATTAAATGATTAAGCTCTGCCAATTGGATCAGGGATGTATATCGCATATCTACTGGTATTCCAGAAATCAGATCTAATGAAGATATTATAAGTTTTAACATATTTGATGAGGATGTACATAGATATATAGAAGAGGTTGAACGAAGTAAACGATTATCACAACTACCACAATTTGAACTATCACCACCATCATCACCAAAACTTAAATTACCATCACCACAACAACCACTACCACGACTACAACCACTACTACAGCAACAAGAGCTACAACAGCAACAAGAGCTACAACGACAACAAAAACGAGAAAAAAACGAGAAAAAAAAAACAAGAAAAAAGAACGCTCAAAGAATCATTTCGTCATTTTCTAAGATCACCAAAAGTATCACCGAAACCAAAAGAAGAAACTGGTGAGGAAGAAGAATATCAAGATCCTGGCGCAACTGGAAGTGGTTTAGGGAGTGGCCTTATTACTTGCCCCAATAACGTTCTTGCTGATGTTGATCGACTAGAAATCCTCATTGGAGGAAAACGAGCTGGTAATAATTCTACAGAGATAATTAATGAAGCAGCTGATATTTGTCAACGATTATTTACAGGTGGAATTATGGATATTAATGTATATCGATCCCTCATTAATGAAATCGCCGATGACTACCATAGTGACTGAGTTTGTAATTAAATAACAGCTACTATAATAAAATGATCGTACATAGTACTCAACGTGGGCCAACCATGGTCAGAGTAATAAACTCACGATTACCAGTATACAAAACAACCTACGGAGATGGACTAGGCGATATTGTTCAGGGTCTGATTAGAAGGATAGCCCCAAAAGCAATACCGATTGCAAAGCAACTGGGGATGAAAGCTATTGATGTTGTTCGTGAAAAAGGTATTGGTGCTGTTGGTAATCTCGCTAGTAAAGCGTTTTCAGTGATCAAGGATAGACTAACACGATTAATACGCAGACCTGCGGTCCGACCTCAACCTGTAAAATTACCTAGCACCGAAGTAATGCCTGCAAATATTAGTAAAATAATAAATCAAGCTGCTAATCAAAAACCAGCAGAGTTGGCTGATGTACCATTATCAGAAAAAGAAAAAAATATAACCGCTAGTCTGATAGCTGGAAGTGGTCTCACTTCTCGAAGTGGTCTTCGTGTTAGACGATAATAATTATAATAAAGATGTTTAAACGTATATCTGATCCAGCGTTCGACATGGATGCACCAGTACTCAAGGATGAGTCTGTGCGTGATTATCAATATTATTCTTATGACGCTCGAATTCCAGATCAGCGTGGACGAATTGAACTACAAGTTCAGGATACAAGTAGGTATTTCTTACCCGCTGAAGCATTTATTGAAGTAGAAGGTAGACTTTTACAAGCAGATAATAACGCATACGGAATTGGTGATCGAGTTGGTTTTATTAACAACGGTGTCATGGCTTTATTTAACAGTGCCATATATATCATTGACGGAAAGAATATTGAATCATGCCTGGAAAACGTGGACACTGCCACGACAATGCTTGGTCTTGCAAGATACAGCGATGATTACTCAAGGTCAGCTGGTCCATCAATGATGTTTGCAAAGGATACAACTGATCATCCAGAAAACAGAAACGTAACACTAAATGCAGCTGGAACTGAAGTTGCATCAATGAATGAAAACTTCAACTTGGGATTCGCATCACGTCGAACAATGTTAAACGATGATGAAGAATTTTCATGTGTGATTCCACTGTCACATATTTTTGGATTCTGCAGAAATGTTAGGAAGGTTATATTTGGCGCTAAACATACAGTGGTACTTGTTAGAAAAGCCACCGACAATGATGCAAAATGGCGTGATGCTGCAGTTGCTGTAGGCAAAGTAATACTGACAAAACTTTCGTTGTGGATGCCAACAATGACCAAATCGATTACCGAAGAACAACGATTACTTTCTTTCATGGACAGTGGTGGTAAATCAATGTTGTCATGGTTGACTATGGCCACAGATAGTATTCAAGGTGCTGTTGCTGGTTTATTTACATGGCAGATAGCATCACAGCAGGGAGTGTCAGCACCACGACATATATTTATTGCGTTTCAGGAAAATGCCAGAGTAAACTCACAAGAACGAAATCCAATGGTGTTTGATACGCTTGGAGTTAGTGATGTTTCTTTGAGGATAAATGGACACCAAGAACCTTCCGAAGAAGTGTTGCTAAATTTTGAAAATAATCATGTTGCACGTGCATATCATCGTCTGATGACGTTCATGGGGGCGTGATCAGAATGTTGATTCTGGGTTACAAATATCTCAGCGTGATTTTACAACACTGTATCCAATATATTACTTTTCACTAGAACACTTAGATTTATTCAGACAATCTGTCGTTGATATACACTTTCGAGCTCGTGTATCTCGACTGCCCGCTGGTGGTTACAGAGCAATAGCCGTTATACTCAGCGATAAATCAATGTTACTTGAAGGTGTTGGTGGTCGCATGAGAGTCGTTGATGCTCCAGTAGAAAACATGTAACACGTAATTAGATCACCTTGATTTAAAATCAGGATAATAATTATAATGTCATATCATCACGCTAGTGTTACCCTGACTCCTGGTCAAATTAAAAGGCTACAATCAGCATCAAAAAATAACTGGAATAAAAATATCGCTAAAGCGAGAACAGATGAGCGGTTGAAATAAATTATCGTTGACCGAGCGTCAATTCAGAAACTTCAATGAAGCTAAAAAATCAAATAAAGGTATAAAACTTAATCTTTTTGCAGGTGCCATCAAAGATATTGCTAAGACGGGTGGTATACCAGCATTAATAGCCGCTGCAGCCCCAGCTGTTGCAAAAGCAGCTGCATTAGGCGCTGTTGGAACCGCTGCTGGAATGGCATTAAAGAAAGCAACCGGACAGGGAATTAAAAAAAGGGAAGAGGTCTAAGACTTCCCGGGACCCCATATTCATGGTACGGAGAAGGTCTAAGACTTCCCGGGACCCCATATTCATGGTACGGAAAGGGTCTAAGACTTCCCGGGACAGTTTACTGATATCGCCTATGTCCAATTTTGATTTACTTAATGCCGCTAAAAAACTAAAAATAAAAAAACTTCAGAGGTGTTTTTATGCGCGATCAATTACCAAAACAACCGAATAATATTGAAACTGGTATTATTAATCTCGATAAAAACTCTGGACCAGGCACGCATTGGGTTGGATATACAATTGATCCACGTGGAATTATTTATTTCGATTCATATGGATTAGCGCCACCTAAGGAATTTCTTCATTATGTCAGCAATAATATTGCTCCAATCTGGTATTCAACGTTACCAACACAAACACTTGCTGATCCACCAGTATGTGGTCGTGAAGTACTTAATGTACTTGATGCTATATCAAAATCAACAAAACCACCTCATAAAGTCGTGCATGAATATACCACATTGTCACATTTAAACGGATACTAATAAATATAATGGTAGATATTTACGGAAGATCTCGCAAAGCTCAGAAGCAAGTTGATTTATCTAAATACGCAACTCTTGATCAACACAGAAGTGAAATCGACGATTCATTAAATATTACAAGTGTGGATCAAAATGAAGTCGTTGTTTTTCAGGATAAACAAGGACGATTAAAAACGAGTAACATACAACTGACAGATGTAATCGTACCAATTCCTACCGCAGTTGTTAGTAATATCGTTATTTTCTCCGATCAGGGTAAAATACAAGATTCTGGTAAGTCAGTTAGCGATTTTATCAAGCGAGCTGGTGATTCATTCAGGAATTATCATGAATCGAAATAAAATTATAGACCTTGGAAATCCAACCGTAGATACAGACGCCGCAACAAAAAAATATGTCGATGATCAAGAATCTAAGTACGTATTAGTCAACGGTGGTATAATGCGTGAATTTCTCAACATGAATAATAATGGTATTAATAATCTTAGAACACCAGAATCTGATTTTGACGCTGCAACGAAGAAATATGTGGACGATAGCAACATTCTTACGACAACTTCGCTAAAAACAATCAATGACGAAATGACCACACTCAATGGTACTTTTACTAATCACGTACAAACTTTTTTAAATTTTCGTAGAAACATAAACAAACCCATTAAAGATTTTTTTGGGTGATCCACCAACCGTTGACATAAAACTAGCCGACGTTAACATGAAACTTAATGATATTGTTAGTGGAATACCTAATATTATTCAAAAAACTAATCTGATTAAAATCCTTCACAATCAGATCGTCAATGTCGTGTACACAGTAGCATCAGAAATAACAACATGGTCACAGCAAAATAACACTATTAGATATACCGCGAATGTTACTGGTGTGTATAGACTGTCTATCTTTAGCTCTGCAAAGTTTAAAATTTATACTACAACATTTCCGTGGCGTCATTTAGCCGATGCTTTCTCTGGAGTTGTATCTATAGTGTTAAATAAAGATGCTGAAGAAATATTTTTACTGGAAGCAGATGATCAAACAATAACCGCAACGTCTTATTGGTGGTGTTTGGAATTTGTAGCTGGAACACCACAATTAGTCACTTAATATAACAATAATGGATCAACCTCAGTCTCGCATCGACGTTCAACGTTACAGATACAATCAAGTATATGAACGTCTGTCTAAACTAAAGGATTTTATTAATTATTATAACATAAAAATAAAAAATACAAAAGGCGTATAGTTGTCATCGATGTAGTTGTTTACTCAGTTTCTGCTGTTATTGCTGGAACAGGATTATTATTATCAACATTGACGATGACAGCACCTGTTGTTATAACCATCATTGTTTCAGCATCAACGACTATTGCTGATGTTCTCGGTATTATAGCTAAAAAGATAGATACCTGTACAAATGTTAAATTGCACGATTATATGATTAAATTACATACAGTAACAGAGGCATGTTCTAAACTATCCTTGTATATTTCTACATGTGTTAGTGAGGGTGAAATATCCGATACTGAATTTGCGATGATGATGAAAACCTATGATGATGCGTTTAAGGTGATCGCTAATGATTTTGACGAATTAAATAATAACGATAATAATAATGACAGACAGGGAATTACTTCAGCAGATCGTCACTAATACGACTCCGTCAAAAACTACAATGGTTTCATTAAGTTCGACCAATCCTGAATTTAGCGTTAACTTTCCAACCGCAATTCCTGCAAAAGAAATAGCATTAGCACAGTTACGGGTTTATCATAGCTGGCCTAATATTAGATCAAAACCATTTGGTGGACTACAGCTAGATAATTCATTAGTATTCGCAAATAAGAATAAACCTGATGGAACTCCTGATTGGCAAGTAGTTAGTATTCCAACTGGCAGTTATGAAATAGAACAGATCAACAATGAATTTCAACGCAGAATTAAATCCATTACAGAAAAAGAATCCAAAATAGCGATTACTGTTTACGAACCAACATTATCAGCGGCTATCGAAATAAATTCCCCTGATTATTTCGTAGTCATTTATCAAAGTTCGATTAGATCTGTGTTAGGATGGCCTGTTGTTGCACCACCTTATCAAGGACCACCTGAACCAAAAATCGAGGAATTTAAAACGGATAAACGAATATTTTTAAAGCAACCAGAATATCAAAAAACTAAACGAGAGGATGAATATTTCAGTATGAAATATATTACACTAGATGGTATTACAAATGCAGATATTCCCGTTAATGAAGATTTCTTTAAAACATATTCAAATGATGTAAAAACTGAATTTCTAAATTATTATAATAATTTAGAAAATTTATTTTCTTCTATATCTCAACATTATTCTGATGATATGAAACGACAAATAATCGAAACAATACATCATTTAAACGCCGTTGCAACAGACCTTGATCTTATCAATAAAACTATTATAAATTTTTTAATTAATTATACAGCATCAAGGTTATTTATGAAACATTATAAAATAACAGCACAACAACTACGAACATTTATAATTCCCGGATTTAACTCTGAAGAGCTAAAGAAATCAGTTAATGATCTTATTGATGAACACTTTAAAAGAATATGTGATTCATGGAGAAAATTAATTCCGCCACCGGTTATTCTTAAACATAACAACGATCCATACGGTGGAGGCCGTCATATATCGCCTGGTATTGTAAATATAACATCAACGATCGCAATCAATCTAGTATGTGATGTAATTGATGGCAGCTATCAAGTAGACCTTGAGAAATCTAGCCACCGCAGTGGCACTGCGGAGCAAGGTTATATATTATATACATTCAGTCCTCAAGCTCCGCCTGGGTGGTTAATTGTATCTGAACCAATTAACCCCGTTTATCTACGTGTACATAATCCATTATTGTCGAGAATAAATTTCGAACTTACTGACCAGTCTGGACACATTTTGGATCTACGAGGAGAGAATCTTAATATTAATTTGTATATACACTCGTAGAGTTGTCGTATTTATGTACATGTGATAGCGCACCAACACTGTTTGTTTAGCGAATAAATTCTTTTGCAATCAGCGCATTTTTCAGAAAATATTATAGATCTGAGAAAATTTGCTTGTTTATGTTATTTTTGCTTGTTTTATGTTATTTAGTCAGATTTCTTGCTCCGTGAGGGTCTAAATCATCACAACATTTGTAACACCTGGCAGGTCTCTATATACATTTCTCTCAAAACGCAGATAAAAATTATTTTTTTTCACTGTAATTGATTATATAATGAAGCGCGATAACTCTGCTCTGTCTCTGTCAAACGATTATCTCCCTTGTAATACATGTTATCTATAATCGAGGTATTTCAGTCTCCACGGACACGATATATATCGTTTTAAGATAATTATTTAGTGATCTATCTTCTCTTTGTAAGCATCGCTGTTAGTGAAGCAGCAATTTGTAACAGAGAGGGATATTTTGACTCTAATAACCTTAAACTCACGTCAGTTTTATATACCAAGTACGTAGAGTTATTTTTAGCTCTAACGTACTTTGACCTTAACGAACGATAACTCATACTTACGATTATTTTATTAATTTTGAAAAACTGAAGTAAATTCACGCTACATTAGTAATACAAGTCCTGTGAGACTGTACAAAATCTGTTGGACGTAGACAAGATTCTCCCGTCATCACCATTTGTATATATTTCATGTTCATAGAATCATCTATGTGTTCGTAGAGAGAAGGCCTGTCTGTATGTAGAGATAAGTTTATATGTAACTAAAGTGCCCAGTAATTTTCCATTGAGGTCAAATGGACAGTTAATCAGTGTCCAGTAATTTTCCACTGAGGTCAAATGGACAGTTAATCAGTGGCAGTAATTTTCCATTCAGGTCAAATGGACGGTCAACCAGTACCCAGTAATTTTCCACTGAGGTCAAATGGACAGTTAATCAGTGCCAGTAATTTTCCACTGAGGTCAGATGGACAGTTAATCAGTGCCAGTAATTTTCCATTGAGGTCAAATGGACGGTTAATCAGTGTCCAGTAATTTTCCACTGAGGTCAGATGGATAGTGCCGTCCAAAATCAAAATCAAAATCATAAACCATCTGTATATATTTCATAACCATATATCACACAAAAACAGCCCCCTGACACAAAAAAAGTCATGGGGGTGCTAATATTTTTTTATTTTATATATAT